>JAUJYS010004565.1:0-11835 GCA_033995665.1 Melogona broelemanni | reverse complement strand
GTCGAATGCTCGTCGAAACGACTGCTTCTGCCGGGAATCGAACCCGGGACCACCCGCTTAGTAGTCTATGACTATAGGCACTGTACCACGGGGGCCGCACGTATACCTGGCCCTGAACCTGTTTTTTGTTTTAAAAAAATTCAGCGACCAGCACGAATTCTAATTTTTGCCGCTCGAATCAGTACGAATTTAGCTCAAATTCCTGGCAAGTTATGAAGAAAAATTCCGAGGTGGGAGAGGGGGGGGGTGCAAATATATGGACACAGAGCATACGGCTGATCGATTGCGACAACTACCGAGTTCTGGTCGTGTGACTAAAGGGGGAGAGAGTGGGAGGAGGAGGAGGAGGAGGGGGGTCTTCGATACAGACGGAACAATACCGTCAATAATTATTCTTAATTATTCCGCGGTCTAAATACGGAACGAGGCCATTGTTCCTGCCGAGGTCTCTTGGTTGGTTTCCTCAGGCGTGGATCGTAAACACGGGTGACATTTGGAATACGGATGCTGGGTTGGAGTGGAGAGAGTTGCCTGCAGAGCAGATGCATTTGAAATTGGTGTACATGTAACAGGGAAATTCGCCAAATCGTTCGTATGGAATACAATGGAATATACAATGGAATAACCGGGTTCATATACTCAGTTGGAAAGTCAGGGAAGGGAAGGTGAGGAAAAAGTCAGGGAAATTAATTTTTGTCGGGGAGTAAGGGGGGGAAATCGCCCAAGATTGAGGGATAAATTATTTTCGGGAAGAAAACAAAGTTGAAATTTTTATTTTGTAAATTTATTTATACACATCCAATTGAAAGTCACCTTTAAAAACAAATTCGCTAACTTCGTTAAAAAATAATAAACAATTTTTTTTTCTAAATCGCGCTGCGCGCATCCTTTTCTCTGTCGTGTTATGTGTTAGTTGCAATATTTCAAGGAAATGTTATTACAGAAGAATTCCTGTAGTTATTCGTTAGCGAAATTGATTGGGGACTGTAATTTGTTCTAAAAACAAAGCTGCAAAAAGTCAGAAAAACTGATATGAACCCTGTCTCATTCCTAAAAGATTTAGACCTATACATTTAAAATGTCTCATATCTGACATACGAATTTGAACGCTGTCGTCGCCTTCGCACGACGATCTTTTTCGGCACTGCGCCAGCTTTTCTCAATACCCGTTACAGTTCCACGTTCGCTCGAGCGCGTAGAGAACTATCGCGTTGGATCAATTAGTTTTGAAATTGTGCTCGTCTCGATCGATCATCACCGAGAAAAGGGTTTATCGGTGAAAACTGCGTAGTTGTGTGTGAGCTCGAATAATGGGGATGGTGGAGGGGAGTGGGGAAGGGAGGCTGGCAAAGGGGTAATCGGTACCCTGTGATGCAAGAGCTTAAACGCCTCATTAGAGCGAGGGCTGGGCCTGCCTGCTGGGGTTCTTAGAAGTTGGAGAGTCCGTGCCGACTTCTCATTAGCGAAATTCTCTTCCGATCGGGATCGGCATTTTGCAAGGGTGCGTCAGGCCTCTGGCCCTGTCGTTTTCTATTTCGCCTCTGAGTACCGTACTTCATTTATAATGTATTTAACAAATTATATACACTTAACTTCGATTCCCGATCGATTCCCGGCGCAGGCTCTCGTTTATTCGATCCTGGAGTACCATTTGCAGGTTTAATTTACAATTTGTACCCGCAAACAACTCCAGGGATGGGCTTATGGCGGGGACATATTGCCACAGTAACCCGAGGGGTACACAATCTCCTGTAGTTCTATTATTCACTAGTGATCAGAAATTAAAATTTTTGTTCATCTTGTTTTGGGACCTTACCAACGAATTTGATTCAAAGCAGCCTTTCCCCCAAGAGGCGTCCTGGTAATTTTTGAATTTAGCCTCGGACTTCTGGCTTTTGTAAGGGTGTTTAACGTGTGTCTGATATGTTACAGTCCATTTGGAAGGTAGGCATGTCTACGAATTTCACATGCCCGAAAATTTCGGAGGTTTTGGTTGGGAATTGAACCCGCGATCACGGGCATGTTAGTTCCTCGCGCTGACAGCTAGGTGAGCCAGTAAGATTTCGCGCTGTGGGTTACAGCGTCAATAAAAAGGTCGAAAATCTGCTATTCTTTCCTTCCTTCGTGTGACTGGTTTTCTGTGTTCGGTACCGTAGGAACGAAACGGAAAAGTTCTGTTCCTAGGAACTGATTCCTTTTTTTGAGGAACTTAGGAACGCTCAAGTTTCTTTTAACTTTTGTAGGAACTAGAAGGGGAACTTGTTTCTTTTGTCATCGGAGAAACGAGAACTGGAACCAGTTTCTTTTCAAAGGGAACGAACCCAACACTGTTGGTTCTAACCCTTTCAATTTCGTTGGATAAAATAGGGAACTGTGACGTAATTATAGCGGATATCTGCTGGGGTTTAACATGAAACTTGGTATCCCTTTTGGAATGGGTAGCTCGGAGCCAGATCGGTTTGAGCACCGAATGGCTCGTTCTCCATTAATTGAAAAGCACCGTCGGGCCGTTCTATCCCGGAAAACCATCATCCATTCATGGTCGACCTATAGGACACTGTACGAGTATACGCGTAAGATATTACATCAAGTACATAAAGGTCCGCCGCTTGATTTAGAAAACGGTAGAAATTTATTCTCCCTCTTCTAATTACGGTTAAATGGACCCACGGCACTTTCCAAAGGAACTTCCAGAGGGTATTCAGGAATATGCGAGGGACATCTAGAAAGTAAGCTCCGACACGCATTAAAAAAATATGAACTAAAATATTTTATTTACTGTATTTCTCAAGTGCATCCCTCACACTACTTTAATAAAAAGTTTTGGACTTTAAATCACTGATTTTATTTACGTTTAATCAGCTTTTATCAATATTATTTTTAATTGAAATTCAACCCCGTGCATAAAATGAATTATAAATCAGTGAAATGAAGTCAGATAGTGAGACACTTTTAATCCGTCAGTTACAGAAGAGGTATTATTTTTATGCACAATATTTTCGATTATTTTTGGATGTACCTCGTACATACAGATGGACTGGAACGGGTCCAAATAAGAGTAGGACGGGCGTGTGGGAGTGGTGGTGGTGGTGGTTTGGGGGGGGGGGGGCGTGTGGTGGCCTGGGAGCTGAGTTGAACGGCTCGGCACATGAGAGGGGCGCGTAATTAAATCGGGGAGAAAATAATTGAATCAGCGCTAATGCCCGCGCTAACGACGGTAGGACGGCGCCAATCTTAAATGGCCCCGAGCTGGCTGTAGACGGCCATCTTGTCGCTATTTGGGGGTGGATGTGGGAGTGAGACGCGATGGTGAAACAACGTAGAACCATAGGGATAAGGGATGGGCAATATTCTAAAGATACCATTCCTTAAACAATATTTTATGCGTGCCGAGAGAACGGCAGATTTGAACAGTACCAGGTCGTCGTAGCCCGACCATCTGTGATGTGACGATCCCGGTTTCTATTCCAAGCTCGGGATCTTGTTTGTTTTTGGAAAATGTGTCTTTTAATATATGATCGCGGGTTCAATTCTCGAACAAGACCTTCGGAATTTTTTGGGCGACGCAAATTCTTCCGTGTTACGAATTATATTTTAATTACGAATTATCTCGTTCCGTGATACGAATCGACCTCGTATCCTTTGGATTAGAGGTAGATTTCCTTCAGATACACGTTTAAAAACCGACTTTAAATAATCGTAATTAAGTTAAAATTTCGAGAAGCAAATTGTACCTTGCCCAATATCCTGCAGCCTGGCTATTCCAGCTGCCACTTCCCCATCCCTTCCCTTCCCTACCCCTCGCACATCTCCATATTGACATGAGAGTGCAGTAATCCTGTAGTGCACTAGGCACTACGGTGATTAAAAAAAAATTTTTTTTACACATTAACAAATTTTAGTGCAGGTGTCAGATAAGTTGTACGTACCATTTGAGACAAATGAAACTGGCGTATGTGCAACACTTGGACAAGTTCAATAAACAGCTTAGCGTTATTTATTATCAATGGCTTAAAACTTTCGAAATTAACAAGGAATTTGTCAGAGTGTATAGTGGCAATTATTTTTAATATCAATCAGTTCGAAAATAGCGTGAAAAATTAAATGGCCGCCTCAACGACCTCAGTGACTATAAGCGAAGTGGGCGACTGCAATGAGCGAAGCGGGCACTGCTCTTTTGAAGACATAGACTGCTCTTTTTTTGGGATTGGAGAGGCATTCTGTTGAAATTTCTCTCAGATTTTTCCCAAAATGACACCGAATCAATGCCACATATGCCATCAATGCCACATATGCCATCAATGCCACATTCTGAATTGCCAAATAGCGATTCTCAAAAACCACCATCTTGTTTTTGCATAGGGGTCTATGCAAAATTAACCATTGTACGACGACTATGGGTTGCAAATGCTTGTGTCCCTCAGGGACATGTGCACCAAATATTGTGAAAAAATGTGGATAAATAAAGGAAGGACAGCTGCACAAAACGTATATTTCACTTTTGTGAAATAATGTGTACTTTTTTTTTAAATTAAATAAGCTTACTTATTGATTTCCCTCGTATTAGGTTAGAAATAATTCGAAACCCATATCCAAAACACAAAAACGTTTTAATTAATAGATCTTTCAATAAAAGTACCCTGCTGAGTCTGCTGAATAGCGGTTGCCTTTAAACCTTTCCCACCAGACTTCTTATCTCCCTTGCAACACAATGCTGCCAGATTGACAACCTAAGTGGGGGAGGGGGAGGAGGGAAGAAATAATTAAAATACTTGTCGAGCCTAACGAAAATTTGTAATTAGTTTCTGCGCTGATGCGTAAAAGTCTTTATTGTGTATTGTGCCTCGAATCGCACGCATGACAATGTAACGGGTTAATCCTTTATTCGCTACAGATTTGGCCAAAGCCGTGTATCTTCCATCGAAATATTTTTAGGAAATCTATTGAAAAATTTACAAAATCGATAAATACGTAAATATGAGCCACGACTATGTATAGCCTCGTTTTCCTAACTGTGCTCCGCCACTCCTGGAAAAATAAAATAAATAGTAAAACACCATTGACTTGTTTAGTTTTGCCATTGAAGCAACAAGAAAAGGGTGTGCTCCAGAACGAATTTTTGAACTAGACAAGGCCTACTT
Organism: Melogona broelemanni; assembly: GCA_033995665.1. NCBI lineage: Eukaryota > Metazoa > Arthropoda > Diplopoda > Chordeumatida > Chordeumatidae > Melogona > Melogona broelemanni. The sequence continues at coordinate 6,694 of JAUJYS010004565.1, read as the reverse complement.
TTTGAGACAATAAGTTGGACTAGGCAAGGCCTACTTTTTGAGACATAGACGCGACCTAGGCAAGGTTGTTGGGTGGAACCATTACCCTAGGATTGAACTTCCAATCTTCTAAACATTCTGAACATTAATATTATTATTTCATTTTGAGAACAAGAGAACATTTAAATCAATTTAATATCAATCAAATCGAGCAGAGTCATTTGTCATTTTTTGGAAATAAACACAGTTGTGTTATTTCTCTTTCAACCTGGCGTGATTTGTCTAGTTTCCTTTCCCAAATCAATCCCATAGATCATAGGCAGTGTAGCTACTGAGTAACGAACTAGGGAGTGTGTCATTGGATTGAATTAGGGCACCATTGTTCAATCCAGCCTCACAGATTTACTAGCAAAAGTATCTTTATCCAAAGAAGTATATTACAGGTCAATGACATAGCACTGCCTAAAGCAAAAATATATGAACGAAAAGTAATGGTCCCTTTCTTTTATTGGCACGTTCAGTCTATGTAAGTCATTGCATATTTCATTTTGCTGGAGCACGCGTTTAAGAATTCCATATTATGCTTGAGGCTTATGAATTATTTTCTCGTTATTTGCTTTTGTTTCACGCCAGTTTACATCTACTTGCTTTTTATATTTTTTGGCGTGCTTTAATTCCTCAAGTTATAAATAAACATTGCTGTTAATACTTTGCGACCATGATGTGAATTTTTGCTATAAGGATTTGGTAAACTGATTCCAGATCCAACTACAGTAGCACGCGGCACCAATCTATATGGCAAAAGTGAGGACCTTCAAAGTGCCAAGGGTTTGCTGTGTACAAGAAAAATTAATGACTTTTGGATCAGATTTCAACATAATTGAAACAAAAGGCACTCTAAAAAAATAGGCGTATATTTGTGCCGCTTTTGCCAAGGTGAACAATAATTATCCCGTCTTGGTGGATGCAATCAATTAGGTATTTTTTATTGTCTCCCTCTAGTGAATTAATTTCTTGTATAAGACGTATCGAATGATCTAAGAACACGTAATGAGCAATTGTTGAATCTACGGGGGCAAAAAATAATTGTGATTTTCCTGTTATAATTGATGCTGCATTTTTAATTACCTATATAGATAGTTATGCCACAATAAGCTAACAAGAAAATATTTCCAAGGGAAATGTGAACAAATAATTCCAACTTCATGTCCAGTAGAAACTTATTCGGGTCATTGTGTACTACCGACTGCCTCAGTAGGTCGCTGCCCCTTGTAAGTAGGCTCGGAACGCACGTAGCGCTCTAAAACCGCACAAGCTTCGAAGCAATGCGGGAAAGTGCGAAATTTGGGGCTCAGTGTTTTCTTTACGCCTAGTTCATGTTTGGATACTAAGAACATTGTGTTGGGTATTTGTAAATGGTGCGTTTTTTATTGTTATAACGGATTTTATTGTTGCATAAATTATTTTAACCGTTGATCGTAATTATTCATTTTTTCAAAAGCATTTCGACGAAACTATGCCACCATATTATCAATCTATTCATTTGCTGACTGGTTCCACATATATTTAGTAATTCATGAGACTATAAATGTTACTTTAGCAAAACCACAATTTGTTAGTTTATGAGTGCTGTTTCCAAAATGACGGTACAGTGGCTCTGTTATGTCACTTTTTTTGGAGCTGATGCAAGGTGTCCTTTGCAACATTCTACAACATAAATTTTGCATATTTAACTAGCGGTTTTTTTTTCTCATGCACGCGGTTAAAACTATTAAATTGTCAATGGTAGTTCTCGCGAGACGACGATCCCGTCCGTGTTCAAGTCCAGGAGGGGACTCTCTTTTATTATATCGGGGATTTGGGTTAAAATCCGGTATAATAATTCGAGTAAATAAATAATACGAGCTAATATATCGCAAAACTAATTTCAAGAACATATGAGCGCAATAAATAAATAGACTGCAAGCATCGCAGAAATTTTGTTCAAAAGTTCAACCCTTGCGCTTCTACGAAAGCTCGCTAGACGGTTCATCCAGGAGATTCTCGGAAATTGTTCTTCGTAGTATATAAGCCCCCGGGCTGCGCCTTTTCTTGTGCGCGCGCAGAGAAAAATCATTCGTTTCTCGTTAAGTGTCCATATATTTTGATTCGATTGAGTGACTGAGTAAAAGAGCAAAAAAACAGCGGAAAACGGTCGCCGCACGCTGTTGGATAGGAGGTAGTCCGTGACTGCGTCGCTTGTGAAAAGATCGAAGTCAGTAGAGTGTCACTTGCGTGTAGCCCCACTCGCGGATTTTTGCTTCGCTTTCGAAGGGACTTTAATTAATGGGAGCGAAAGAACTTTGCGGGTAAACGTCTGTAAGCCAAGCGAGGTAGGGACGAGGAAGGAGGGATAGACAAAAGACAAAGTAGACATTTTGTATTTTCACTCACAAGCTACTAATTTTGTTTGCATGATTTTAAAGATTAATTTCTTACTAATAGAAAAACAATTCTAATATAAAACTGATTTTGCTTTTATTTGTGCCCCCCTTCGAAAGCGAAGAAAACATCCACGAGTGGCTACACTAGTGACGCTGTTCCTTTGTTGGTACTCCCTTCTGCCTTCGATCTTGTTACAATCGCAGTAAACACACGGGACCGAATAGACCACGAGACAACGCGTCTCTCCCTATATATACGGATAAAACTAGCTCGCGGATTCGACATTTCCTTTTTATGTTTTTCTTTCGGGTTCGCTTCAGAAACGCTTGTTCCTGTTCGTTTCGTCGAGCGAGTTCCATTAAATCCGACGAGCACCGAGTTTGGCTGACATTTAGAGAGTCGGAGGCGATGTCAGTACGAGGTTCAAACTGTCGAGGCAGTTTACCATAGAGTCAATCCATTGCTGGGTATAAACGTAAAGGTTTCAGAGAAAAAAGTATAATTATCAGCAGACGGCTGATGAGCATTTGGTACATGCGAAATCGATCCCGTCGCATTTTCTGCGGGTAAAATACGTGGGTAAGTTGACGTGAGAGTTGTTAGAAGCAGAGCGGTGTCAGGGTTTGGAAAGCGGTCAAATAACGTCGCCAATCATCTGTATAGGCTTTCGATTTCGCGGCTATTTTGAGTTTTTACACATTGCTGGGTAGGAACGGAACGGAAAAGTTCCGTTCCTAGGAACAACTTCCTTTTTTGAGGAACTTAGGAACTCTTAGGTTCGTTTTATTTCTGTACCAACTGGAACGGGAACTGGTTCCATTTTTAGGAACTGGAACGGGGGTTCATTTTCTGTGTAAAGGGTAATATTTGCGATAATTTTCAATTTTCTACCAGTACACTTTTTCTAAGTGCGGAACAATTAGGAACATTTTTTTTCTGATGACAATTTCTAAAAAGGTTAAAGGTTAAATATTGGTTTGTAAATAATGTGGATTTGTCCTTTTTTCAACTTTAGAATATTTATTTTTTTTGATCAAAGGAAGGGAAAAGTTTCAGGTTTTTATTAAAGGAACTAGGAAGGACCAGGTTCCTTTTACTTTATGTAGAAACTGGAACGGGAGCTGGTTCTTTTTGTCGTAGGAGGAGCTCCGTAGTGCTGCACAGTATTCGGACTAAATAATTTAAAAATATTGCATATGGGTTCACCATCTTATAAGACGTATTTTGAAGGAACGGTTTGAGTTCAACTTACTTAACGCGTATTTTCAATTGGTGTCGTCATTGGCTGTATTAGTTTTTATCGCCAGGGCGTTGCTAAGTGGAGAGCGAAGCAAATATACTCACATTGTGGAAGGATGAAGAAGAAGAAGGCTGGTTAGATTTTTTTCTTGAGCGGCAGTGGTTGGAGTAGAGGGGCCTTTGTAACCTGCTGAAATAACAAGCAAATGACTTGTCGGCAATTATTTTTGCGGTTCATTTTTTTTTTCTCTTCCATCGTCGTCGTCGTACTGTTGCGTTGGCAACGGAGCCGTTAGCGAGACTTTTAATATTGTTCAATCGGAAGTGAATTTTCCTCTCGTTTTCGCCCGTCGCCATTTCTGTCCACCCCCCACCCCCCATTCCCACCCCTAATTATACACTTGTACTGCTTGATTTAGAGCCTCTTTTCCCAAACTGTACTCCTGTACTTCTGTTCCTGGAAAATGAGTTTTTAGTAAGGACTTTATTGTTGCTTTCACCAGTTTTATTTATTACGTTCTATTATATTAATTACTTTTTTTTTTTTTTCCCAAATCACGGCAGTGCTCACGCTCTTTCCTTGCCTATGGGTGATATTTTTAAATCGCAGAGCGAGCTCTTTTTTATACATGTGTAGTTATGTGATTTTTTTATAAATCGCGGCGCTGCGCGTCACTTGATGAGAAAAGTTGTTTTCCATTTTTTTTCTTTCTAATGATCATTAATCTGTTCATTTTGAATTATACAATTTCATACACCACTACAGATTTCAAAATATGACACATTTATTTATAACTTTCGTACGTACTATTTAGCTTTTAATTACGAGTGTAAAATTCCTGTACAAAACCATTTTTCGTATAGAATTCGTATATAATCTTATAAAAAATCCTATAGGAATTCAATACAGTGCATTTTACTATTCAGCTAAGGGTTCGGAAATAAAATTTATTGTTTCATTTTTTACAAAATGATGCCTTAATTAATTACCAGCTTTGCCATACTATAACATGTGAAGCTATGACATTTTTTTAGGGCGACTAGAAGTATTAAAAAATAGTTTACAAAACCGCGATCATCGTAGCTAACAGTCACGGACAGAAACAGATACCGATACCTGACAACAGATGGCGCCAGCAGTGTCTCCCGTCGCTCGCTGGCGTGGGCCGTCTTTAACTGGATGAGGCAGGGGTTGCGCGGTAATGTGCATTTTAATGCACGACTGCTAATGGATTAACTACTTGTTTGTTCCAGCCAGGCAATCGGGTTCAACGGGGGAAGGTTCTTCTCCATGTAGCCTGGCTTCGTTCTTTCTCCCCCGGGGTCCCTGCTCTGTGCACCACACGTGACATGTTGAGCGTACCGAGAGCAACTCCGTGGCGAAATTTGTCTCGCTGTTTGACTAAGCTGCCGTCAATTGAAGTATACTCGTGCCTTGGTGTGGGTGGCGTTGATGAATTTTTCGAAGGAGAACTAGAGTTTCGGCTTGCCTCTATTGCTAACTGCGGGAACCCATTGGTGGCTCAAGTTAGTGTTGATTTGCAACCCTCAACCAGTGTTGGAACCAAACGGAAAAGCTCCTTACTTTTGTTCATGGGTTTTTTTCGTTCGTGGGACGGAAGTGCATCATTGGTTAATAAACAAATTGCGGCTTAGAAAAATGAAAACCCCAGAAAATAAATATGGAAGACAATGAAACGTAAGTGAATATTTAAAGAACGGGAGATTGTCCTTAAAGGGTAATAATGAAAGTCTGCACCCACTTGACAAGATTACCGTGATCTTTAAGCTCACCCAAAATGTGAACCCGAAAACGTACTTGCACGGACCCCACGACATTTTATACAGTACGTTGCGGCCGTATCTCTGGTACAGCCCCTTTCTTTTTTTGAGGAACTTTAGAACGCTTAGGTTCCTTTTTCTACGAAGGAACGTAATTGAGGAACTGGAACGGCGGTTACGAGTACAATTTTATTAAATACTAGCTTTTTAGCCCGGCTTCGCCCGGTTGTGCAAAAAAATTACTAAAAAAAAAAAAATTGGTGACGTCATTACAGATGATGACGTCATGACGGTAGATGACGTCACGACGGTAGATGACGTCATGAATGTAACACAAATTTCATGTCAACATATTTCCTCGACAATTAATAGAGTTTAGTTTCTATGCCTACATCTCTTTATTGCACTGCACGTGTTTTGTATAAATTCAGTTTAGGTCACGTGCCGGCTTCAGACAGACACCACTTTCAGTCTTATAGTATTAGATGTGTAAATTCGTAAATTCTTCTGAACTGCTGCTTTAAATTGTCCTCTAAGAAATTGTTAAAATACTCGTATAAATTACACGGTCCAAATCATTTTGTGTAGCTGGAGAAGCGAGTGTAAAAAACAACCTGAAAAAGATGAAAATATCAATTAAAAACAATAATCCGGTCATGTCTTCACCTTAAAAATATTAAATCTAATATTATAATTACTAAAATTTAATTGAAATGATTTTTATCTAAATTCGTTCGTGCGACAGGTTCGTTATTAAAAATGTTAGTACTCCAAAAACAGATACGTTTCACACTTCTTCTATTTTTTATTTTAGTAGTTGGTTCCGTCTTTTGGCCTTGGCATTAATAGATAAGATAGCAAAGGAATCCGTTCGTTAACGTCTTTACACCTGTTTTTAGAAAACAAAAATTTAGTTTGACGCCTTTTAATCTTAATGCCGCCGTGCGGCTAGTTTAGCATTGACAACCTGTTTAGTTCAAATTTAGGGTCTCAGAATGTAATGCATTTCACACTTTTCCATTTCGAATTTCATTGGTTGATCATGTCTTAGCTCTTGGGAAGAGCTCAATTCCAGAAAGAGTAAATCCCCCTCACTGTAGTGAATAAGGGAGATTCTATACCCCTCTTGTTCAGTGTTGGGTTCGTTCCTTTTGAAAAAGAAACAGTTCCCGTTCCTTTTGAAAAGGAACCAGTTCCCGTTCCTCCGATGAAAAAAGGAACCAGATCCCGCTCCCGTTCCTCCGATGAAAAAAGGAACCAGTCGGTTTTT
>JAUJYS010004564.1:0-11836 GCA_033995665.1 Melogona broelemanni | reverse complement strand
ACACAACCCTCCCCTTTCACACGTATTGCCATTATGCTACGGCGCGGCAATTATTCCATCTAAATCTAAATCTAAATCTAAAAAGAAGAATTGTCTTCTTGTTGAGCGTATTTTGAACCTGACTAACGAACCGACACAGGCGAATAAAAATACGAACTGTCGCATCGGACGCGTCATAAAATGGAATATAGAATAAAGTAGACGAGCCTCACCCTGTCGCCTTTGCACCTAGACAAAACGCGCGATTATTAATTCAGATTGCGCCGAGCAGTATAGTAGCGAATGGTATTGCAGCAATTCACGGACAAACTTTGCATCTACAGGCAGAATGTCGACTTATCCATCTTCCTCTTCACGCCCCTATTACAACGTGCTGCCGTCGACCCTGTCTAGAAGCTGTGGAATAATATTATGGGGATGTCTTATCTCGTTCCGTGCACCGGGGTTCTCGTCAAACTGTCGCTGGAATGACACGCGTAACTTGCCGTCAGTATTTAAAAAAAAAATGTACGTGGTGTTTAAGTGGATTTACTGCTGTCGGCTAGAGTGTCGTCAGCTAAACGACAGAGAGAAACTGCACGGCGGATATGACTTTTGGATTGTGGCAGCAACGGCACAAGTCAGAAAGGGCAAACTGTTGAGAGGATGCACAGGAAATGTAAATTTGCTGTTCATTAAGAACGAAACAGAAATTTCCTTCTGCGTACGTGCTAACCATTCGCAGAATTACATTAAAACTTTTCCTTTCGAATTTCTGTATCGTATAAATTAAATGTAAACTTTAGCGTGGATTCCTACTTTAGTGGATTCCTACACAGTGTATATGAAAGGATTGAATTGCAGAATTACATTTGAATGAGCCGACATGACAAATAATGCATTTTAGAGCAACCACAGTATTAGTCAAAATTATACTCGAATATTTTAGTAAATTACTTCTTTTTTCTTTCAAATTGTCAAGAATGCACACAAAAGCAGCAACAATGCTCGTGACTCCTGTCCTCGACTACTAGAGTCAGTATTGAATATCACGACACACTGTGCATGGTAAAAATCCTGATCGTTTCAGCTAATTTGCAGAGGCTGGCAAACAGAAATATAGGCAAGGCATTCTCCAACCAAAACATTTATGAAGCAGGATTATTGCCATAAACCATCACCATAAAAATTCTCTAGCTAGAGTAGCGCACGGTGTAAACCAGAACACATTTTACAGCATGTCTACATTAAACTCTTCGTTCATGGTGGATTGATATTGGTCCACATCAATGGATAACTGTTGTGTATAATGTACGACGCAATGTCCGAACTCATATATTCCTATTGTAATATCAGTTTATTTATTGATTTATTTATACTGATTACGGGGTAACCCCGTGATCACAAACGGAAATTATATTTAGTTTTTTTTATTTCATTGTCTTTCTATGAAGAGCAAAATAACTTATAAGAAAAATAATTTTCGTTCAAAATTAATTAGTTTCATAACAGACATTTTTTTTATTTGTTTCTCAGCCTGTCAGGTTCACTCTAGGTCGAGATATTATAATTAACTTACGGGTTTTGAAATATTTCGATCTAGATTAATTAATTTATTTAAAAAAAAAAAAATTATTTGTTTCTCAGCCTGTCAGATTCACTTTTAAGTCGCGATAGTCTAATTAACTTACGGTATTGAAATTTCCTCATAAGTTAGAGTATCCATAACATCTACTGTATATCTGATTAAATTTCTTGCGTTTTGATTTGAACGGTTGATCCATATATTAAAAGTAGCACAATCAATCCAAACGATGTCTACTAAGTGTGTCAAAGGAAACGATTCAGTATATACAAGTTTTCAGTTGTTAATTGTGTGACATTCATAACGTAACAAGCTCGTTATTGTTGTTCAATCCTTCGCGTCGTCTCCGGACCCCGACCCTCGATCCCCCGACACCTGGTGACTTCAGGGAGCAAAAGCCCCTTGAGTTTTCATGGCAGAATACAGAGGTGGTTTGCTATCGCCTTTTCCCGCGCAGTACCACGAAGCAATCGAGAGATCGGCTTCACCGGGAATCGAACCCAGATCAGCGGGTTGGCAAGCGAGTACTCTCACCTCTCGGCCAGATCGGATGCTCGTTCGTACATCAGTAGAATCCCTGAGCTCTTTTGTCAGACAAGTGGGCTCAATACCAATACATATTTCCACGAAATTCGTATTAAATAAGAATTAAAAAAAAAAGCTGGAGACATCCGAAAGTTGGCACTATTTGATTATTACATAACACTATCAAAACCAAATATTTAACAATATACATGTGTGTGCACATTCCTTCATCTTAACCTTTGGGAAATGGGAATTCAAAGTAAAAGCTTTTTATTAGAGCAGAACGACAATGCAGAAAAAATCGCTCGATTTTCCATGTTTGCTCGATCTACATGTATAAACATGCGCTTTACTTGACTGTTTGCAGGTGAGCGCTGTTGAAAATATCCAGATGCATTTTTTTTTGCAAAAGCCCGTAGGTTTTACATTCTCATTTTTTGGCTGTTCGCGATTTTTTCTAGATACTATTTTTGGTACTTGCAAGTTAAAATAAATGTGCGAATTTTTGTTATTCTTCCAAATACCCGTATACCCACAAAAACAGATAACGCACTGAGTATTGTACATTAAAAAAAATAACCCAAACAAAATATTGGCACAGTTAAACAAACACAAGCTTTTACGCGCACAAAATCTGCTAAATTTCTGACATGCAACACACACATTTACATAAGAAAATTATTTTTTCATGAAGAGCCTTTCACTGTTGACACAGTGGATGGAGCAACGCTTTTAAAATGCAAAGCTGAGGTTTATGAGTAAACCATAGCGAATCACTGTTCATACGTAAACGGAAGTATGTGACGGGGCATGATGCGAAAGTTGTTGTTGGCTCCCAGCCAAAACACGAACATTAAAGTGCGAAAACTGGATTGCGGATGATCAAATCCAATCAACTGAAATTTTGAAACTTCGATCGCTTACCTTTAGCTTCTAGAGGCGTTCCTGGTACACGATTACTATAAAGTTGAATCCAAATGGGATTTTGGTATTGTCAACAAAGTCTTCATTGGATTGAAAGTCTTAAATCATAGCGCGTGGCACAATTTATTTTTGCACTTTTCAACCTTAATATTTTTTTTATACTTTTGGTGTGATTTTATCTATCAGCGCAATAGGTTCATTAATTGTATACAATCTTAAATTTGTTGTATTATTGATATGGGAAATATCGAGTAATCGAGCTATTGAGAAGCACTACAGTTTGTCTGGAACAGTGACACATCAGTTTGTCTAGCAACACAGTCCGGCACTGTAGATAGCCAAATCACCCAATTAACTTTCGGAATGTCACGGAGTCATTTGCGTCAAGTAAAAAAAAAAAAACTGGAGCAACAATAAAAAACCTTCCATGGGCTGGGCGCGTCAGGTTGATCAACACCTGATCGTGAGAGACACCGACGGCGACGGTTCGTTGGTCCAACTCACCACGCTGACGTCAAACGGAAAGTCGAAAGACGCACAATAAACTGTCACCTTTAAGCCACTAGGGCTTCGATTGCAAATCCCAAATGGCACCACCGCACATACGGCGAGTAAACGTTTCGGTGCACGATGATCGTTTTAATAATGCCATGTCAAGTAGGACTAATATACTCTATGGAGGAAAAAGCGAGATGGTGCGAGCGCGTGACTTTCTTTGCTAATTGCCAATGTCAATATCGCGACCGCGCTTGTACGTCATTGCGCCGTCGTCAATTATAATCATACACGCATTGTCGCGAATCTAGGCTTTGTTTTTAAAAAACGAATCATCCTCTGCGCGTATAATATCGGCGATAATTGTTGGAGGGTTTAATTTATAGCAGGTGCGAATATTTTATACGGTTATATATACCGTCCGAAATGCGACGAGATATTTCCGTGCCTGCTTTACAAGCCGAATAGTGCTTAATTTAATAACGAAAAGGCATCGCCAAACTAACTGTATGATGATGTTTGTTACCGTTTGTAGAACGGGCTCGATCTCGCTTAATTAAACGGAAACGAGTTTTCGCGCTTTGGGTTGGCGAAAGTCGGCGGGATGCGCTCGGATAAAATAAAAGTCGAGACTGACGCCCTTGATGCTGACGCGTACCTTTACGTATTGAAACGGGTGTTTTTTGTTGTTTTGTTTTTGAAAATCGAGAGTTCGTGAGCACGTTCAGCGCGCTCTCATCTCGCGGACGAGCGTGCCTATATTCCCGGCGTGTTGGATATCACCGACGGATTGGGAGAGATGTGCACGTTGCGGTGACGTTTCCCAGAATGCGTGCGCGCGGGCGCATGGGAAACAGTAGGGAAAAGAGAGCCCCCCGCCACCAAAAACCGTGCGGTGACCGGAGACGCGCGTGTGTGTTCGAGAATGCCGGGGTTATAACACTACCGTGTGAAGCGAGCCGCGCTCGTATGTGCGGTGAAATCTCATCGGTGACGCTGAATGTTTGCATCGACTTAAGATAGCAGCGCGCAATAGATCAGTCGGTTAAAGGCCGAGTGGTGTATCTCAATTTTCCGGTGTTTTTTTTATTTATTTCGCCGCAAAAATGCAAACTAGACATGTAAAAAAAACCCGATAAGCAAGTCAAAACGTGTTTACAACCGCCGATAGGAAGCAGGGCAAGTTTTAAAAACGCATAGGTGTCAATTGGGTGCGTTTTTTTTTTTTTGAAAAGGAACACGTTGCTGTTCCTTGTTCCTCCATAAAAGGAAATAAACGAAGACGATCCTCGTTCTTGCCCAAAGGAGCCAAGATCTTCCCCATTCCTTCGATTAATAAATATTGAGTTCGGTGCGACAGTTATTTAATTCTTATAACAGATGCCACCATTATCCCCTGTGAATTTCAAAAGTTTTATGCGTTTTTGGTCATAAAAACAAATAATCCTTTGCTTGTTCTTGTTCATAGAGCTAGTCTAGATTTTCATTTTGTATTTAATAAAACGTCCTAAATCTTCGGACGTTCCTCAAAAAAAAAAAAGGAACGACGACGTTCCTCAAAAAAAAAAAAGGAACGACGACGTTCCTCAAAAAAGGAACGACGACGTTCCTCAAAAAAGGAACGAGGACGTTCCAACGTCTCTCAGAAAAATACGAATTACATGGAACGAAACGTTCCTTTGCCATTTCCCATTTCGACTCAGCAGTGCTACAAGTGCAACAGTGCTCGTATGTAGTACCTCTGCAATTCTGAAAAGCCTATCGTTTATCAGTGCGAGAAAAATATATAGCTACACGTACCATTCTGCCTTTTACCGCTTCGTACAACAGTAAATGGCTCACTGATCGAACAAATAGAGCGATAGACTGACAGGTAATATCTCGTTTGATTGAAGGTGTGAAAGTGACTTGCGGTGGTTTAAAATCATTGTGAAAGAACGACACAACATATCCTTATTTCAGTAACTTCAATTCAGTCCAAATGGCATTGAGATACGTTGCATCGTTCGTTCGATAGCTCAGCGACGCGAGCATGCACGGGAACAGCCAACTGAGGATTATAGTATAAACCGTTCTCGCGAAATATAACTGCATCCGAATACCGCGTATTCCACATTAATTTTTACCGTAATAAACCTTAATTTAACAGGCGACTACGTCGCGGAAAAGAAATTGCACCAAAAGTGCTTTCGTCGGTTTTGTGAAATGTTGAAAACGTACGTTGTATTAGTTTATGTGACATTCGGATGTATTTACGAATGCAATTTCGCGAGAATAGAACTATTGTATTCGGTGTGTTAGCACGACTTAAATCATGGCATAGGAGGGGCGACCCAAAAGAAGTCGAATTTTATCGATAAAAAATTGTTTATTTATTTTTACATGTTCAAACTTAAGTCAATTTCAAAGTACTCTTTATTGGACTGCTCAAAACATTTGTAAAAATTCGTTGATTAGCTCTTGGATATGGCTTCTGCCGTTTTATATTGTTTTTAATATTTAAAGCAATCACTTCGGTAAAATGTTTCAAAAGTGAAAAAAAAAATCGTGTCGCTACCTTTTGAAAACTTCTAGATAACAATTTTAATTGATCGTTAAACTGAAAGAAATTGTTAGTGCACAAATCACAAATCATCATCTCACACCAGCGATACAAATTATCATTGTTTTCAACGCGAAATAGTAGGAAAACACGTTGAACCAGTATCCAGAAAAACAATATAAAAATCTAAATGCAGCTCGCCCGCCCTCGAAGATAAATCTTGTTTCTTTTGAGTCCCCCTCCTCCTATAAACCACCGGTTTATTTGTTTTTATCACGTTTTAGTTCCGAAAATAATTCCTCGGAAATTGAACAACTAAAAAAGTCCACGTGCAATCCCTGCGTCTCTTGCGACGTGAAAGCTATCACAAAATCTATCTACTTTTTAGTGAAAGCGTCGAAGCTAAGCTCTGTAACGATACGTGGAACTAATTTCAACGAGTTCCTATAAGTTAAAGCCATTGATCCCGTTGCATTGGTGCCATATTATGTCGATACCATACGCTAATGTCGTGCTCGCGTGGCTTTGCAAGGTTTAGGTGCCAATAAATGATCGACATTATACATGGATATTATTTAGCTATACTTCGATGTGCAACTAACGACGCGTTCAGTGAGAACTTTCATCCTTATAGCCTCGTTTCCCAAACTGTGCTCCGCGGAGCTCTTAGGGCTCCCCGGCCATTTCCCAGGGGCTCCGCGGCCACTTCTGGACGCCATTAACTTGTATCCAAACGCCATTAACTTGTAATAAATGGGGCTCCGCCATTAAATTTTTTAGTCACTTAGGGGCTCCGCCTGTGAAATTTGGTATAAAATGGGCTCCGCGAGCTAAAAGGTTTGGGAAACACTGCCGTATAGTCTCAATCGCAATGTGCATGTACTGACCAATAAACTAACCAAATACAGTCGATAGTGTTCTCACGGGAGTCTGTATAGCAAGTGACGTTAGTAGCGTAACCAAGGTACAGCTAGTAGCTACCGTGGAATGGCCAGTGAAATATATTGCTAATTCTGTAAGTGGATGCTCCAACCGAAAAGTATGTCTGAAGAGAAAATCGTATAAAATCGAATCAATCACGAATAAAAGCTTTCCTGAAAAAGGGGTAGTAAAATCAAATACTCTGTATCGATTCGAAATCGGTGTTTGAATTCCTACGATCCTTTTTGTTTCAAAAAATAAAAACTCTTCCGAAAATAATGTAATTTCACTTTGAGGAAATTACATGTACTTTGTCAAAAAAAATGAGACGATTTGATTTTGATACCAAATTCTTGGTGATCAGGTCTATACCGGTAATTAAATTATCCTAATTTTGCGGCATCTCGTAAAGTGCAAGCTAAAGATATGTTTCTGTGGAGACAGGTACATTGAATTTTCTGTCTTTATTATATTAGTATTTCAATACGAATTTTGTGCTTGCGGATCTACTAAATTTGAAAATTCTATGAGCAAATGCATGTATGTGTCAAATTTCAATTGAATCTTTTTCTGAGTTCCAATTTCATGAATAAATTTCTAGAATGGTTATTTTTGTCTACCCTGTATAATATGGATCAGCACCACATTTTTGCATAACGCGCTAGGGAAAATTAAGTTTACTACGCAAACGATATACTTTCTATCACTAGAGGGAGGGCGGTTTGTGTTAATATTTTTGCCTGAAACGGCGCGGGCGTGTGTACTCCTTCAAGCTAGTGTTTCAGTAGCCAATATATTAATTTAGGTTTTGTCGCCATGAGCGTCAATTTATTTCGCAGAGGTTCTGGTTAAGATGAAGTCCTACCGTAGGACTCCATCTTAAGCTTTGTAGATCCGCGTCATAAGAGTTTTTAATTTCATGTCAAACATGGGTTATCGCGCATGGGGAAATTAAGTTTTCTCCGCAAAACAGACACTTTCTGTCCCAATAGGGGGTCGGTTTGTGTCAATATTTATGCACTACTCGAGGCCGAAATTAAGTCTTTTGTCACATCTCTTATGTCGAACTAATTATATCAGCATTGTTTTAATAATTAAATGTGTTACTATCGAACGCTCACAATTCGTGAATATATTCCATTCACGATGTCGTGCAACACAGCATCAACCATAAGAAGGTGAATTTTCTGGCACATCACTTACATTTACAAATATTCGTACTGCACATCTATAGATTTAATTCTAAGTAAAGAGTGAAGGATCGAATAAGCGAAAGCTCCCGCGCCAGGAATCAGGAACTCAGTGGCAACATCCTACGAAGCGGACGGTTCCGGGTTTGATTCCCGGCGCAGGCTTTCGTTTATTCGTTAGCCTGGGGTACTGGCGTCACCCCTGTGCTTCCATTAGGGAGTCCAGAGCTTAGGGGTAGATCCTGTAGCCTGGCTATTCCAGCTGCCAATCCCTTTCCCTTCCCTGCCCTTCACATATCTCCATAGAGATTCGAGGGTGTAGTAATCTTGTAGTGCACTAGGCACTACGGTGATTTAAAAAAAATATAAATAAATAAAATAAAAATAATATCCTATTCTATTTAAGAATCTGAATTTTGCATTTATATGACAAGTGACGATGAAAATACCATACTTTAATAAAATTAATAAAACAGTAGTTGCCTATGGAGCTCAATTTGTCAAACAAAAATATTTATAAATAGAACAAAATTTTAAATAGTAATGATTTTGTATAGTCACATATTTTATGTTAAGATTAACATTTTATTTATTCCACCAGACTAACCGAACGTAAATCATAACCATCGTGGACATTTTACCAACTTGCAGCAACGGTTCATTCGACCCTATTTGGACCGTAAAAAAAGTTAACAACACTCATATTTACCCCCACCCTACACTTTAATATTTTTATTAGGAGGGACGCCCATAGAGAGGTCATACCATTCTTGGATACGACTTGGGATTAAAAAAAACTACAGTATAACGACGAATAAAAAATGAAAACATGGCGGGGAACTTCCCTAACTAGTAAGAAGGCGCACTGGCCATTTGCCCATTTCGGACCAACGAGTGTGTACACTAAAACCATAAACACTCGAGATACGACGCTCATTAAAAGTTGGATCGAGTAATAACAGTGTTTAGAATTGTAAGTTTTGGGTAACAGCCGTTCATTGTCTCTAAAGCCAACCTCAAGTGAAACTAATAGATTTTCGTGGAACGCGAACTACACGTGAGCTTGAGAATAAACCACAGCGTAAAGGGCGAGTTCATAATGCATTTTTATAGGTTTTAGAAATGCCCCGAGCTTCTTGCGCGCCCATGTAGGTTGTAACCAAGTGGCCCAACGATCTAATAAAATTTGACTGATGAATGTACGGCGCCCCAATTACCAAAGAATCTGGAATTTGTACACTGATTTACACTGATTTTGTACGCGCATAGCCATAAAAGCATGGTCTATGGATGCATTAATTACAATGCGTCAAGTGTTTGTTCAAACTATATTTTGATAAACACAAGAGCGGAGAGGCTTGTACCCGATTGACGCGTCTTTTCAAGGTAGTCAAATTACCTGTGTCAAATTTTCTCCAGGGGAGGCACTGCGTGGTCTCTTGTTTTCCCCACGGCGCTCGTCGGATCTACCTGGTACATCTACATCACTTCTTGGCTCAGGAAAGTGTGTTTAAAAATTGCCTACGATTGTTATTTATTTCTTTTTCCTCGAAAAAACATCACTGAAGGATATTTTGAAACAAGCAGAATATTCCAATGGACGCGAAATACAACGCCCCCTATAGGCGGGAAGGTAAGTGTTGATAAACTTATATATGCAAAGTTTAAAGATACTTAGCATTTAGACAATATAAATCTCTTAGCGCGCAATTATTTGCTCGACCAACAGAAATTTCTTTAGAATCACCTAATAAAGGATTAATCAGCCCCCACCCCTTTCTCGATCTAACCACGAAACGTTACATGCCATTTTAAAAAGCTCCCCTTTGTTGGCTACCCGCATATCACACCCACATATCCATCATCGATAGCTTAACAAGCGTTGACACCTACCGGTAAACAATGGCAGATGGTCAATCAACCACACAACCGGTATAGAACACATGAATATTCAATATCAATTGACAGTACTTCAAGTGGTGGGATTATTCGTCATCCAACATTTCGGCGTCGAGATACCAGTCAATAAATAGGTCCTGGGTTCATATCCAGACTGCGCGAAGCAATTTGCTGTCCAGTCATAGTTCGAGTCAGACAAAAAATTCCTTACACCAAACTAAATAAATATTTTCCATATTTAGTTTGGTTTAAGGAATTTTTTAAGCGAATGAAATATTCAAAAAATACAAAATTCTCTCAAAATAATTTATTCACAATTCACAATAAGATACAATGTTAACTTCAGTCAGTCTTACAACTTTTAAGCCATTCAATTCTTCCAACTTTAACTATGATGAAAAATACCCATATTGTATAGCAGATCTCGCAGCAAATTTTAACTTAAACTTTATTATCTCCCATTTAACAACGATAGATACTATCATACGATGATCTAGATGAAAAACCCAAAACAAAAGATTTACCCACTTTTAAACGTTAAGAATATGAAGATTTAATTGATATATCTAGCAAGAAAACTGCTATAAAAAACCGACTGGCTATTTGCACAAAACCACTGACTAATCAGGTTAGAAAATAATCATGACAATAAATGACCTGCAAAATTGTTTCACCATATAAATTTTGACAAGACTGAGAAAAAAATTATGTTAGATGTTACTATTACACGAGTGTAAATATACGTGTATTTATATATATAAAGAGAAGCGTGTTTTTTTAGAAAAAAATATTAGTCACAGATAACTAGTTAGAAGAAAAAAATCACAATCAGTATGGCACACAAAACGCTTAACACATAAATAGTAATATAAAAAAAAATAAGATTCAGATTCATCGCTCGATATTATGGCATGCATGGAAAAAAGCTTAATCACCAGGTAACAAAACTCGCTTGCAACAGGGGCACCGGGAAGCCCATGACTACTCTGGTCTAGGTGCATGTGGCTAAGCTAGATTTTAAAAGATCTGGGAGACTAGTCCAAATCCAACCATTGAACTGACTAGCCACAAAAAAGTAAAGTTAGGATGAAGGGGGAAAAAAACGTGAACATGATTGGACTAAGTTTTCACTTTCCAGGTGGTTTTTTTACAGATCTTGTCAAATTTCGGTACGGTATATAAAAAAATCGACGGTACTGTGTTTGGTGTATGTGGTAGAGTTGACAACAATTGCTGATTAGTAAAAGCGAAGCTACAAAAATCAGATCTCTCGACGGTCTTTCACGATTGCGGCATGCACATTATTTTTGTTCGTTCGATATTCCAACTACTCTTCTGAAAAAAGAAATGAATTTTTAAAATATTACTACTGAGGGGGCTTTGCAATACCAGCTAACAGGTTTTCGGACAGACAAATTTTACGAAACATATTTGAAAAATAGGAGAGACGGGGTTAAATACCTTGATCTCACAGAAACTTTTAACAAATATAATTACTTTACCAGAAATATTGGGGAACATTTAAACAATCACAAATAGTAAAAAAAAATATTTAACTTTTGTAACATTGAGACTTTTGTTTGAAAATGCCAAGCGTTGCAACAGCTCCTAAGTGAACGTTTTTTAACATATAGTATGATAAACGCTATATTTGAAATATCACCGTTTTTGGTTGTTAGTTCTACAAATGCATCCCATCTGGCCGAGAGGTAGCGTGCTCGCTCACCAACCAGCGGATCTGGGTTCGATTCCCAGCGCAGCCGATCGTTGATTGGC
>JAUJYS010004563.1:0-11838 GCA_033995665.1 Melogona broelemanni | reverse complement strand
CTTGACCAACACGTTATTGCCACTTCAATCTGCAATGTGGGGCGTGCGGCTTCGCGCGTGTGTGAAAGCCAAAGGATGTCATTTCAAAAATAAAATGAAATGACAAAGATGTTTGCATATTAGTACTGTATTTGTAAAAAAAAAAAGATCAAACGAATCGGTACAATAGTATAGAAACTATAACGACATTTGTATCGGGCTCATTTTTTTTAGTCACACTGTAGTTTAGTGTATTCTGGTGTTCGCCTCCCGAACAATTCGGTCGTTTTTCATTTTGACCATATTAAAAAATATTTTATAATATAATTAATTGAGCAATTTGTTGTACAGGGTGATTACAAATAAAAACACCCCCTTTGATATTTAATCAATTCGTTTGAATTTTATTAAACAAATATACTAATAATCTAATAGCATTTTGGCTATTTGGACTTTTAAAAAAATTGTTTCCTTTTGTTTTCATGCACGCTGAAAGTCGCGCGCGCCATTTGGCAACTTACGCACCAAAAACGTGCGGAACAGCAAGTTCGAGTGCAAAGCTGAGAGCGATTGCAACCAAATTATTCAAAACGACAAATTTGAAATTGAGAACAAACATATTAGGAATTTAACAATATTTTTTTTCAGAATAATTAAACAAGATTTTAGTCTAAATTTCAAGAAAGTTAATGCAATGGAATTAACAAGGTTCAGCAAACAAGGTTTGCCTTTCCGTAATGTTCGAAACTGATGCGATTGTACCTTGAATATGAAACCAATTTCATAATTTCACTGATTAATATATCACCTTAGTCTCAACATAGACAAGCAACAAATACGATTTGGAATTTTATTGGGTGCCTGAAAAAAGATATTTCATCAAATTTCATCATATTTCATATGACTTTACAGCGTCGAAGTCGGCAATCATACGCTGGCAAAAGCAATCGAGACTGGCTCGAATCCACAACCTATTTGATACGTAGACATATAATATAGTCAGTTGAAAAAGAACCCGGGAATGACGCTATTCAGAATTTCACCCTCCCCCCTATAAGTATGAAAAATAACAACAAACGCATTTAAAAGCGCAACGCATAAGTGCAAAGAACAGGTTATTCGCTCAAAATACTAATCAGCTAACGCAGTAAGAAAAAAAAATGTCGATAAAAAACAAGTTTAATAATAGCATGTAATCATAGACTTAGTATTGGCAGGTCTGATACGCTAACCATCCGCCAATTCTTGTGAAACGTGAATAACCACAGTGTAAATTGATATCTTATACAACAACGCCATCCACCCCAACAGTTTCACGAAAAAAAATTTAACGCTGACCCATTTCACACAGGGGGGTTAATAAGGCCCACTCAATCGGCATGACAGCTAACGCCAAAAAAAAAATCATTTTCTCGCTCTCTCTCTAGCTTTCCATCTACAGAGTACCTCCCGAGTACATGAATAGCAAAATCGACAGCGAGGCATCCCAACTTAATGTTTTTGTCTGCTCTTCTTAAAAAAACTCTTCTGACCCGATTTTCATATTTTTGACTCGTGTAATTTGACCACCAGCAACACATTACAAAACTAAACGAAGTCATAAAAGAATAAAAGTAATTTACAGAAAACTAATTGGTCCGATAAATCGTCTTTGACTCTTTCATCTGTCATGGCTTTCACTGTCACCAATGTGGAAGCGACATTTAAAAAATTTACAAAAAACTAGTTTCTAAGATAATTTCAAATATAAACAGTTACAGGCATGAGCCTAAACAATTGATACATTTATGAATTATCTATTCAATGATTAACGACGATTGTGCAAATACTTGTACATTTTGACATTTTCAAATGTTAAGCTCGTGCCTGTAGCTAATATATTCATATACTAGTTCAAGTTATTTTTCAAGCTTTTACGTGTAAAACTACGAATCTTCATACATCGTTTGTAGCAATTTGTTGAAAAATACCAACGAGACTGAAGTCGCATGGTATCCGATTGGATGGGGGAGGGTGGGTCTTAGGTCGATATTCGTATAGATTCACAAAGGCGGCATCGGCTTTCACACAGGGCAAGTGAAAAGCCACAAGACAGCATTAACAAACGCATCAATTTAGTTATTAGCATAAAAAGCCAAGCTAAAATGCTGGATCATCGTGGCCACAATTAGAAGAAAGGCCGAGTGAGGGAAGCGCCATATATTTTGACTCGTTCGAAAATACTTCACATATATTGGGGGGAGGGGGGGAGGAGAATATTCTTTTCAAAAATTCCATTCAAGTCAGCCTAAACTTTGCTGAAAAGTAAAATTGCGGATAAGCCGCGAGCTTTCATTATCGGAAGGGACTCGAAAGAAAACTGCGCAGAAACTGTGAACTAGAAAACAGAAATTAGCTGCATACAATCTTATTGCAACCCGATTATAAAAAGAAAAATGAGGGTGCAGCAAACTAGCAAATCATAAGTCATCTCTCCAAAAATCTGACTTCAAACAGAATAGGTATTCCAGTCGTTTGGTTTCACAAGCAATAGTCTCTTGGGAGCTCCCCAGAAACAATTTTGCTTTTTGGCTAAAATTGGTACACAGATTATGAGAGACACAGATAGTGAGAGTAATGCATTGAGCTGTACGTGATATACAACTTTGTACATGTACACATTTTTTTTGAGAAAGATCGACAATTAGTTTTTTCTACCACAATCGTTTGCCAGAACAATCACCATGATTTCCAATTGCAAAATTCGTTTGGCTTCATCATATGTAACTTGCATTCAATCGCGCACCTTAAATGCATTATGTAGTGTCATTCTTATTGCGTTCTAAATTAGATTTGGAAAACTGGTATACATAAACAAGCTCTTTATGAAATAGTAATG
Organism: Melogona broelemanni; assembly: GCA_033995665.1. Taxonomy (NCBI): domain Eukaryota; kingdom Metazoa; phylum Arthropoda; class Diplopoda; order Chordeumatida; family Chordeumatidae; genus Melogona; species Melogona broelemanni. Next base: position 8,981 of record JAUJYS010004563.1, on the reverse strand, counting down.
CAACAAATTCATTAACTTTTAATTGCAAAATTGTTAAAATGGTTAGCAAAGTCGGTCACTTGCAATTATACTCACATTAGCATCGATATAACTTCAGAAATGAATGGGCGTCCTATCTAATCGATTAGCATTAATAGCACCGTACAGCATATTACAAATTACGTTCGGCACATGCGTAGAAAGTTGTTATTCACCTGTGGGGAATTTTAAATATACTGGTTCTGCAAGCTCTATAATTTAGACGCGTTTTGCTCGGAAAAAAATTAATGACTAATCTGTTTCCGCCTAACACAGGACGGCGCTGCGATCACCAGCACCATCTATTACATCGGACACGATAGGGTTGCGATGAATTTATAGGATTCAATCCTGGATTCTCAACAGTGTCGGGTTAAAATAGTTAATTTAAATTTCATTAAAATAGCGACGGCAATCGTAAGAAAATGCGCGCCATCCAGTGATAAGGTTAATTACAGAGACTGTAATTAATTACATGGCAGCGGAATATCCGCGTGCCTTCAACCCTGATCTACCGGACAGCAGGCCCAGGAAGAGTTACCCACCCCTTAGCCTTATCCGAGGGTTCGACTATGAGGGATGTTGTTATCAGTACCCTATTATCGAATAAACGAGAGCCTGCGCCGGGAATCAAACGCGGGACCACCCGCACAGCAGCCGGTTGCCATAACCACAGTGCTGGACGGGACGTATAGTTTCAGCGCCTTCGAAAATTCCATAGGATTCGACAAGGAATTGAACCCGCGATCACCTGTATATAGTGGTCCAACGCGCTAACACCATACGGCACCTCTGGGTGAAAATGGTTGATCTTGCTGAGGTTTAGGTCGATCGAGGGCAAAAGAACAGGATCCATCTGGTTAGATTGTCTTTTCCCTGTGAACGGATAACTGCACCGTGAGCCTAAACAAAAATATCAGTCGCCACACCATTACGTGACCTCTAATTGTGTAATTAACATTTGGAGAAATTGCTTGGAGAAATTACTTGGAAAAGCCGGGCGAGAGAGCAACGCTCATAGTCGAGCTATCGTTTTATATAGTCTATAATCATTATAGCGTGTGCGTACGACATTCCCGAACAGGACGGCGAATTGATGCAACTTTGCAAAAGCAGATAATTGTTAAACACGAGGTTGTCATTTGCGCGTGGAGATATTTCGGTTCCCTTCAACAGACTCGTTCAAACCCAACTGCATTGTTTGGAGAGAAAGAAAAAAAAAATACAAACACTTTCAACCCAACCAAACGTATGCTGATCAACATGACAGTATTTTTTTTTATAATGTGACGTTGTGTTACAAGGATTTCAAATTTTGGATTCGTTTCACGCTTTAGAACACGCTAGCCACCAGACCAATTGGGTACGGATGTCTTTTCTTTAGCCTGAAGTTGTGTGTCCACTAGCTGCAGCGACCATTATTCAAATTCGAGAAAACAATGGCCGCCCTAGACCAACAAATGTACCAGGTATCCATGTACGATAATATTTAAGGATGCTGCTATGTTACTGTCTGGCTTTTTCAGACAACAAATGAATTATGAAGCGTGCAGTTGGATGTTAATGACGTCTAAAATTCGTCTGATGTTCCACACATAAATTCCCAACATTAGCCGCATTTCCAACCGCGAGTAATTACAGTCAAACATGAAACGCAATTTAAAGTAATTATTGAACTGCCAACGCAGAATGGAGATTCTTAAAACAGCCACGAATAACTCACCTCTACGCAAAAGGATGGGAAGAGATGGGAGGAGGAGGAGAAAGAGCAGGAGCAGAGATAATTAAATTCTGTAAAGGGTTAATTGCGCACGTAAATCTGTTATGTCATTTGATTTTGCTATTTTGGGCAAGGTCGTCTCGGCGAAACAATTTAATCCCTCCCGGGAAAAGTGCGAGTAACGACTTGGCATTTAAATATTGATCTCGTGGGCAAAAAAAAAATGGATTAATACGCTTTCTCGCTGGCAAAACAAGTGCTGACGAGGATGTTGGCACCAATTCAACGAATTGTATTAACGCACCTTGGCATTTATGTATTCTTACAGCCTTTTATTTAACCTTGCTTGCTTCAACATCTCTGAGATCCTTTTTATCCGACTTTCATACGTCCTAACGAGCTGAAATTTTGTGCGCAGCCAGCTCATTCTAATGGAACATTTCAATATATTAAATTTTGCCGGGGATGCGTCAAAATTTCAATCTGAATTTCCATTTTCATGATTCTTTATAGTACTTCGTTGCAAATAATCAAATTAATTTCAAATGTTTTAATGATATTAAATTAACATAAATAAATTATATATTACCATATTAAATAAATATTTATACAGAACCTTCCAGAAAATATAGCGAACCGATTCGGGATCGAATCCATGACCCTTTTCATCGACAGATCGCTCTATCCACTAGACCAACAGGAAACGACATTGAAATTGTATAGAAAATAGCGTCTTTTCATTTTATATATTCTTTTGCAATTCGTGGTCTAGTTCTGATCTTATTACCTTACAAACACATTGTACTAATAATTGTGGGAGCCAGCAATTCAAATTCATTAACTCGTATTATCTAATATAGTATAGTATCTATAGTGTAGTACAAATATATACTAGCATAGTATCTAACCTCCATTGTCACTGCATTTCTTTTATTTAACCTCATACGGCATTGCGAAAAAAATAACCGGAAACAAATTTTTAATAAAAAAATTATACGTTTCCACTTGTAAGACTGTGTCCTTGACATGCCGTACATCGACAACCTCGTCAAAATCGGTCGTCCAGATCAGGCCAACAAAAAATTCACCCCATCTACATACACATCCACGTTCAACCACCACTCTCACATGAATGCCAAAATCAGGTAATTGGAGATTTAAACGCGTGACTCGTCTTTCTATGGTATTTGAATACATGCCCGCAATTCGTGTTTCTCCATCACTGACCCACCAAGCACATTTGATGCATTACCGGAAACCCCGTTCTCGCGGTCGGAGGCCATGGACACGAGCTCGTATCGCCTGGCTTGCTCCACCTGTGCTGGGCAGATAATAATAGCCATGCGTAATGTGCGAAGAACGCACGCCATGATCTCGAATGCAGCGAATTGTCTAAAGTACTTTTTTTGCAGATGCATTATCTGTTGTTACCCGATCTGGTTACCGTTTCGTGCGCGTTCTGCCTTCAGCTTTTTTGCCTCGTTTAAATAATCTATGATTGGAGGCGCCCAGGCATCCATTAATTAATATCGGATTGTCCAGTGCGCATTACTCAATAAAGAATTAAAAATTATGTCACCAAGTGAAACAGTTAGCAACATTACATATTTTGACGATCCTCACACCCTTATTCACAGTGAAATGTGGTTGGTGAATGTAGTGGACAAAACTTTTCTATGGAGCACGAGAACAAGGAAATCGCGCTAAGTGGGACGCATTCAATATCGATACGGATGGGAGGATCGCATGCTTTTGAGTTCTAACGCAAAACACAAGCGAACATGGGCAAGTTGGGCTACGCTACGACACCTTACTTTACACCTGTTTCAATGAGAGCCGGATAGTGAAAACGCTTTCATGCGGCTATAGACCATTGAAACACATAATAAAAAAAATTCATAGGCCTGGCGGACATTGGCAAACGCTGTCACCAATAAGCTCCCATTGAAACGTTCCCGGCATATTGTGGCGCAGCAAGTAGCTCAGTTTGCCAATGTACTCCCGGCCTAATGCTCGACACCGATTTAATCGCGCGAATGCGTGAGACTAAAATGATAACGGTTTTGGCGCACGCCAAAATCATTCGGGGGTTTTACCAGCGCCCATAATAGAAAACACTGAATGGCGTAAGCATGGTAGAAGGCAGACATGACCCCAAAACATTTGCTTTTAAAAATGGTAGCCCATGCATCATGACATCACGAATGAACGAGAGAGTATACGTCTCGTCGAGTCGAAGGACGAAACCACTTTCGAAAATTAGAAATTGGTCCCTTGATCCGTCTCACATCGCTATACGCGGCCAGTACAGCGCTTAAACCTCGACTTGTACTGCATAAACGTGTGTGCGTGTGTGTCAGGAGATGGAAGCCATTTTTTTAGACGAGCTCGCATAATTTTTTTTTCAAAAGAAATATCCTTGAAATCACTGTGGACTAGTAAAAACCACCACAATATTGACTATACAGCAGAATATCAAATTCTCCCGTTGTTAAATTTAAATCGTAAACAGAAATCCAAGCTTAGTTGGGCAATATATCGACACTAATACGAGTAAACAACGGTTCATGAACTAAGAAATATACACAAACTAGCAATTAAGCCTGTTCCATGAACAGACAGCATTTTCAGATGGGTAGTAGTACACAGCAACTTAACGGAATTTAAATAACGGAATTTATTAAATTAAACCATATTACATCTGTAATTCAATAACGACGAAATAACTTTTTCGCTGACAGAATAATTATATTGTTAAGTCCTTCGTGTCGTCTCCGGACCCCAACCCTCGATCCCCCGACACCTGGTGACTTGCATTTAAAAACATTTCTCACTGGTTTACAAGTGGAGGTCCCACGAGGATAGCCTCATTATGCGACGCTCTTGCCTGCCGAAGCAGTGAAAGTTCGGAGGGCAAAAAGAAGGCCAAGGCCGAGCAGAATGGGCGGACCTCGGTGTTTGACGAGAGAGGTGGTCGAGAGAGCGAGCGAGCGACGGAGAGAGCAAGTGAAAGCGATACGGGTATAACCGTGGTCATCACCTATAACTTTGTATAGCATCATCGACGATCGGTGAACTATGTTCTATCCTTCTCGACAGGTGAACATGCGGTTCCAAACCTATTAGGACTACAAGCTCATTCGTTTTATAAAAGAACCCCGTAAAGTTCCCAGAACTTTTAAACGTTAACACGTTCCAGTTTATACGGATATTGAAAGGGAACTAACCGTTCCTAGTTACTTTTCAAAAACAACCTGAGACTTTTCTGGTTGTTTTTTTTTCGTTAATTCGATTAAAAAATAATAATTATAAAAAACTAACGAAAAATCACTTTCTAAACGGGTGAAAATATAAAAAATTCCATTTTATCCAGAAATTATAATGATTAGGGCTTAAATTTATCAATTAAATTTTAATTAATAAAAACGTTCTACAATCTAAATATGAACGACCACGAAAATGAATGCACACGAACTGCACCTGAAAGAATCATGAACGACCGTTTCAGTTCCCTAAAAATAGGAACGAAGTCGTTCCAATCGTTCATTCCTCGGAAAAGGAACCTAGAAATTCATAAGCTCCTTAGATAAGGAACCAGTTCCGGTCCCTTCAAAGATAATTCTTTGTTTTTGTTGTTACAGTTAACGTGATAAGTAACAATTATATGAACCAGAATATGATAAAGAAATTTTTCACAAAGGTTTCATTACAAATTGGAGAACAAGGTCAACGCATATGCAAATATGAAATGAAATCTGCCTTTTGTGGATCGACAAAGTGGATCACTATCACTGACGCAAATTAGAATTTATCTAGATTCAAATTTGACAGAAAGCCGGTGTTACGCTTTTTACCTGATGATACCAACAGCTGGAAATACCGATTGATTTGCGAAGAATTTCGATTTTTAGAATTAGAGGAAATAGCTTCCGCGACGAAGCAATATGAGGGAATATGTGGGATTAGGATTGTGGGAATTCAACAAACAAACAAAAATAAATAAACAAAACAAGCAAACGTATCCGTAATATTACTTTGTTTCGGGTAGGTGGATCATGAAGTCGCGGTCGGGTCCATTCTTTTTGAGATTGAACTACAGACATTGAGGCAATTACGATTCCATCAATCATATACTCATCGTAAAAGCCAAGCAAATGAGATTTAGTATTCTTCATTAATCAAAAGTGCAATTAATGCAAAAATGCAGAAAATGGAAGTTGGGTGAAAGAGTTATCTGATCACAATCTACGTGCGTCTATTTGGCTTCAAGTTATCTTAAGGCAATCTATAGCGAAAAATCAAAAATGCGAACCACTGCTCTACATAGTAAAATGCATCATCACAATCTTCAGGTTAAAAAAATAAATACTAAAAATTAGTAGGCTGATCCACGTTCAGAAGAGTCTTGATGACTCGTTACCATGGCTTGCCGAAACTTGGAAAATTACTAAACTCAGAAACCACCGATTAGAGATTACCAGTTTTAGTAAGCCATTTCGAAAAGCGCAGTAACCAAAAGGCAATATTATGGCCCACTAGCGTTCAAGCCTAGAGCAGATTGAGCGCCACCCCTGAGCTTCCAATAGGGAGTCCAGAGCGCAGGGGTGGATCCTGCAGCCAGGCTATTCCAGCTGCCATTCCCCATCCCTTCCCTTCCCTGCCCCTCGCACATCTTCGTAGAGACATGAGGGTGAAGTAATCCTGTAGTGCACTAGGCACTACGGTGATTTAAAAAAAAACCTGTTATTTATCCATATTGATATAAAATATGCCTGTTTGCCGGTCGACAATACCAAGGAGCGCAATCGCGGCCATTCCAGATGAATCCAAAGTGAATTTATAGATAGGGATCTGTAGAAGAAAGAATCAAGTCCTATGGCCGCGGTGTATTCAGGGTCTGGGCACGCCACAGCGCCTGCACGAATTTGTCGAACGATCGGAACGAGACTGCCAGATATCGGACCCTCTAGTAGGCAGGCCCATGTAGTCAATCGTACGCGGTTTCTAGGCTGGGTAACTGCAATATCGACAAACCACACCGACTAGGGTAATTCGAAAAATTCCCAGAAATATGATTAATTTAGTAGTTTTATTTAAAAAAAAAACAACACTATTCAGACGTCAGAAATAGCACCCACAAATGAAGGTAACTAACTAAGATTTGAAATTATTTTATTTCGAATCTGAGTTCAAGAGACCAGTCATAGTTTCAAGGAAGTTACCGGTCAAAAGATGATCCATATGGTGGCTTGCGTGTTCGCCTTCTATACCAGAGCCCAGAAACGAGGGTTCATTTCCTGACAGTCATTTCATTCCCGCCCTAGACTTGCAAAGCAGGCGATGCTTGATATTGTAATTGAATATAAAAATTTATTATTTTGTAATTGAATATAAAAATTTATTATTTTGTAATTGAATATAAAAATTACTCTATAAAAATTTCAAAACTGAAGAGCATAAATATAGAATCTCTGTAACATAAATTTCGCTCATTCATCGAAATTTAAAAAAATGTTCGGCCCGCGTGTTTGTAGCAGTCAGATTTGTACTACAAATAATTAAATACAATTAATAAAAATTCCTCTGGACAATTATTACCGTGAGCTGCTAATATTTCAAAAGAGTCTCAGTTCGCTCAGTCCACCTCTTATTTTTATGCGACTCCGTGTGAAAGCGAACGCTATACGAAATCATGGAAAAGCGGTTTAGATGTAGCGCGTACGGCGAAGCCTGTATGCTGAAATAGCCTAATTCAAGGAACGTGATATGTTTCAGTATCGAAAATCGTGCGCTCAGTTTGAACGTACCGGGTACAATACTGGACTCGCATGTCTGTAACCGCGTTCGTGCGCATGAGCGATAGCTATATACCACGGTTGAGAAGAAGAAAAAAAAAAACCACCACCGCATCGACGTAATTGCATGGGCTTCAATTTCGTGGAAGCAAAACGTTTTTTGCATCTTCTTTTGCGGTATACGGAAAAGTTGTTTTATTAATGTACCATACTAATTGAATCAGTTTTAAACTATAATTATGTACATACATATTTCTATTTTCCATCGAAGCACCACCCTATCCATGCAACTTACCTCCCCCTAACCCCGCAACCCATCCCTTTTCTTCATGTATACCCCCATTTTCTTCCATGGAGGGCCTACACCTTCATCAGACCATCCTCCCTGCTTAGTGAATAATATCAACGAATACGTAAAAATGTATTTATCGCCCTTTTCCCCGCAATGCGATTCCCAGCTACTGGTTCAATGACCATAATTAAAAATAGCATTTCGAGTGTGAAGTTGCTAGATCATTTTTCTGCACATACTAGTACATGTACTAGTCATATAAGTAAGTAGTAGTAGTATGTGTACAAGTATCTAAGTAACGATGAACGTGACAAATATCGATGCGCACTCCTCTTAAGACCATGCTTTTGGCTGTGCCGAATGCACCATCCAAAACGTCGTTCCACCACGTACGTAGGTCTCCATCAGATAAGGCTTCCAAAATATATGGAACAACATTGGCGCAAGCGGCACGGGGAAAATGTCCATGTTTCTTTTAACAAAATGCTGGCACACAAAGTGGTAATATACGTTATGAACCACATATCGTGAGCGACTCATCCTTTGTGTACGTTTTCGTGAGTGTAAAGTGATATTTTTTTTAAATAATAGGCATGAAGTGATTTTTTTTAATACTTCGAGAACGTATTAACGATAATTTCTAGTAGTAATAAACGCCTAGCTGTGAGCCGTACGTGATACGTCTGCGCAATGGTTTCGTCATGCAGTTAGTTGCTACAGGTGCATCTACCTGCACTTGCATGTATTTTCGCATGTTGTTTGATCGCCATGTAAGTAGGGCTCGATTCAAATTCAATAAATGAGACAATATAACGAACTTCAGATTCGACGGTACACTTTAATGTACGAGGAACTGAATAAAAGATTGATCGATAGGTCATAATAAATGTTATTTTTCCACCTTCAATCATTCAATCATTTCAATCATTTAACGTTTAGAGTCAATGCAGCTTATCTGTTACTTTAACATTTTTTTTTGGCACATTTTAATCATTTCTTTCCTATCAGATACAGTGCTCCCCGTTTTGAAGAAAAGCAATCATATGTCACTTGCGGAAATATCCAGTCCGACCTGGTGACGGGGCGACACAATTATTGTTTTCATCTACGGCGGTCATTTTGAAAACAGTACACGAGATCAGATCAAGAATAAGTT
>JAUJYS010004562.1:0-11840 GCA_033995665.1 Melogona broelemanni | reverse complement strand
GACCACACGTTGTCTCTTGAAACCGAAAACCAAAATCGTGCTTTCGACAAAACGGATTCTCAAAAGCTTCCGCAAAATAGTTAAACGACCCGCGTGCAACGAGGGAGATTAGCAGATTACATAACGAACACTGATAACGCAAATCTCGCGCAACCGCATTTGATGCTTCCTAGTCGACGCGCTGAAAACGTCGTCGGGGTTGTCTACAGGGAGCGGTAGGTAGCCACCAGACGGCGCCACTTTTGAAAACCTTTCAGTATACTACTTTTCGTGATCGAAAGAGGAGCACCTATTGCCACCTGTCGGTGAATGCACAAAAACACTAACCGTGAAATTCTACGAAGTTGCTCTAAAAGTCCGACAAAACTCGGTGGCGTAGTGGTGAGCGTTCTCGCCTACTACATGTAAGCACGTGATCGCGTTTCGGATCCCGACAAATTCGGACAAATTCGGACCTCTCGAATTTTTCGGGCGTGAAAAATTCGTACCTTCTTATGGATTGGAAGCAAAGCCGTGTCTGTACGTTGTCAGGTACACGCTAAAGATCTATGTCTAGGTCTGAAGCCTAGACTGATCAAATTCTAAATTACCAGGTCGGCCTCCCCCCCTCCCCTGGTGGGGCGGGTAAGGCAAGCCTACTTAACACAGTATATTTCCCTATATTACCATAATGCTACAGCGCGGCAATTACCCCATCTAAATCAAAATCTAAAAAAAAAACGCAATCTGTGTTAACTAGAAATGCAGTGGCAGAGCGCCATTCAGCGAGCTTCTCTAAAAATTACCCCCTCCCACACAAACACACAGAAATTTGGCACCTTGAAAAGGTAACTATATTCCCCGCGCTTGCTTCCGTTTATTTGATTACGGGCTTCAGATGAGAATGCTCCACCCTCGAAAGAGTGATTATGAAGCAGCTAGTAGGGGTACACTGGTACCGACCCTATCTCCGGTTATGGTAAACCCATGTCGAAATGTCGGAATGGAAGCAATTAAAGCCCGCAGTGTTGGGGAGGAACCGCAATTTTGGGTAAGAACGGAACGGAAAAGTTTTGAGGAACTTAGTTCCTCAAAACTTTTCCTCAAAGCCTAGGTTCCTTTTCCTGGGAAGGAACATTAGAAACAGTTTGGTTCCTTTGAATTTTTGAGGAACTGGAACGGGGGTTCCTTTTCTGTGTACAGAGTTCCTTTTGCTATATCTTAAAACTTTCAACGAGACAGTACCATTTTCGTGTCGACAGCGGCACAATTTTACAGCATCAAACATAAATTGCTAAAGATTTACATTATGAAAAAAAAAATTGAACAGTTCTCGCAAATTTTCATTTGGCGTCAGCAACGCCAAATGAACATTTGCGAGAACTGTTCAATTAAAAAAATAGTGATGAAAAGATGCCGAGTGGTGTAATTGCGTTCGGCATCTTTTCATCAATATTTTTTAAGGGAAAGAACAGAAAAAAAGCGAAAAAGTTCCAGGTTCCATTTGAACCTTTTGAAAATAGACTGATCTAGTATTAGCAGGGATGATACAGCACCATTTCGAACAACCCCCGGTCGACTCTTCACACACACACGACTGTACATCGCGCTTGCATTCAAGAGTGGACAGGTAAACTCCGGCGGATGCTACGCCAACTAAAAATGGTTTACCGGTACCCTTTTAGAGATCGGGGGTGGTGTGGGTGGACGCAGGGGGGCGTTAGTGAGGATAGGGGAGGCAGCGAGAGGAAGGACATGCGCGGCCTGTATAATTCACGACGCAACAAGTGATGTGGCGGTGGCGGCGGCGGCGGCGGCGGTGCGCGCGCTGCTATGCACGAACGGGCCACCTGATCGAGTGCCGTGTTTGTGCACTCAACCCCCCGTCTGTACCCACCCCTTTTTACCGGCTAGATCGGCAAAAGAGAGAGTTGTGTCGCCGGGGCATTCAACTCGTGTGCTCTGCACTTGGGCTCTCTCTCCGCGCGCGTTCACGTCGTGATCTACTCAAGTGGAAATTGCAGCGCTTCCACGCCAAAATCTTTCCACCTGCTCGAAAATGCCACACCCCAACCCGACGTACACACAAAAAATAAAAATACGCCGACCAGATCACGTCAATAAATACGTGATTTTTTTTTTTTTCGAAATTGGTGTCATGCGAAAAGGTATCAAACCGCATGAGACAAAAAAGCATCATGTTTCCACGTGTATTTATTTTTTGTTGTTTTTTTAAACCGCATACCTGTTCAATTGGCGCCATTCTCGAAATGTATTTTGCTGCTGAACGGTTCACTTTAGCACTACTAGATGGAGCTCTAGCAATTGTTCATAATTTTATTTTATTTATTTTATTGAATTGTAAAGAGGCTAATTGTTTACCAGTCTCAAAGGCATCCAATGAGGCGACTTTGTCAAAGGCTTTTTTTTTAGGCCTCAGATTTTTTTAAGTTTTTTTTATTGACAATCTATTATCGTCGTCACTGAAGTGGATATTCAGATGAATCTTAGAACAAATAGTTACTGAGCAGCCTCATTGGCCAAACTGTACTCCTGTAAAATAAAATAAATAATAAAACGCGATTAACAGCTCCGTCATTAAAATTGGTTCTAAAAAGGGCTTCGCGAGCGAAAAAGTTCGGGAAACGCTGCTTTGCAGTAAATTTTCCTTCACAATTGATTTCAAGGCGAAGCTAGCAATCATTTATGGCACATTTACGTACAAATTCGCGCACTTGTTTTACACCAAAACAAAAAACAACTTTTCCCTATGGAGATTAGACCAATCGTGAAAAACCAGATTTTGCTAATTTCACCTCACCAAACGCGCTAATAAATTTAAAGACACGCAGAACTAATTAATCTCCTACATGGTGCGGTTTCGATAGCTCGGTGATATCACTTGCAACCAGAACAGGTATACGATAGAATGGAAATAATGTGAACAAAAAGAAGAAAAGAAAAAATCGGAATGACTCAGATAACATTCATTTTATGGTGGGAAATGTTGCGGTGCCTCTACGGTGAATGTTGGGGGTTGTTTGCGGTGAATGAACAATTCGGAATGCTAATTAGGAAAAAAAAAGGAAAGGCCTGGGTGCTTACCCCATATATCATGTTTAACAGTCTACTAACCCCGCTAATCACGCGGTCTCGTGATTAACATTTTTATTTATTTTTTGAGTCTACTAACATTCGTGTTTTTTTTTTTTTTTTTTAGTTCGGCTTGCAAGAGCGGGCATGTAAAAAATGCTGAATTAATTTCTGTTTCGCATAAAATTATCAAAATGGTAGAGAGACATTGTTGGGTATTATTACAAAATAAATTTAGACGGCAGCGATTGAAAATACCGATCTGTTTTGCAATAACAACTTCCACAGGTGCTCATACGCCAAAAGATAATGCCAAAAAAATATTTCAGTAATCTAATTATTTCCTTAATAGAATTAATAGTCATCGAAAAATTGGAAAATTCTCAGAAATGACCAGAGAATGTTTTTTCCTCGAATTTTAAATCAACAAGACTTTATTTTTAATGATTTCAGATACTTATTGAAAGCCCCCTACTTTTCAATTTTCACTAAATTTTAAATCCACTCAAAACTATTTAAGAAAATGACTTTATATAGTATAGTGACTTCTTGGTGCGTTCAATAAGTATTTTGAACGCACCAACTATACAATACTACTTGGCACGCTTTTATACACTACTATACCTACAGGCAATATCGGTGACAATTTTTTTCTCCACCTTTTAAGTCTAAGCCAACACAGAAAAAAATAACAAAAGTTGGGCACGAAACTCAAAACCGTTAGCGAAAAAAAATTTGACCCCCCCCCTCACACACACACACACACACACACATATATACGTATTTGTATTATCGTACGTACGTACTGTATAATATAGCTTGGTTAGAATAAGAGTATACAGTCAACAGCTGTATACAGAGTATCAAATACCAAAAAAAAAACCACAGATGCCAAGTCATTGACATGAAACGCATGAAACCCATTTGCAATTTTTGCATACAAAAATCGGTGGTGCGCATGTTCACCTGTATTGTATTTTGTATGACGCATATCATTACAGCGCCTTTGCACCAACCAGCTTAAACTGAGCCGAAACTCAAAGAACAACGATAAAACCCAGGATAGACTGGTGGCGGATTTGGCAAGACTCGGAAAAATTAGACTTTCGAAAAATATAATACAATGGCGCTATATGAATGAAATAAACCTCACATTACGTCAACGCTTGATCAATATTTAAAAAAATTAACAACTTGCATTCTCCGTACATTTGTTTCACGCCATTTTAGGTGATCATCAGCAGAGCTATGAAGCAATGACCATTGTGTGCACGTCACGAATAAAAAAATAAGAATAAATATGAAGGTCATAGGCCGGGATGGACGACATATATCGAAATATATCGGAAGTATCGATATATGGTATCGAGGTAGATCTAGGTAGATATTTGTGTACAAATTTTGGAGAGCCGAAACTATTCAAAAATTTTCGCAGCAAGTTTAAAAACGCGGTTGAAGCAATTCGGAGAACCGAAGCTTGAGGGATTTGCGCAATGGACCTAATTTATTTTTTATGCTCCGCGTCCTTTATTTTTCCAACTGTTTCGTTTATGGGATGTTTACAGGCGAATTGTCGTTCCGTATACATACAAACTTGTCCTAATTACCGGGTTACCGGGGTTTCACTGCACGTTTCATTAGAATTGGCATTATGCGTGCAAGTAAGACGACGATGTAAGAAAAAATAGAAATTTCAGTAAAATTACCAGATCGCTCCCTCCTAGGGGATTTGAGGCAGCCCAAACGTTGTTAAACTTATTATTTTTTTAATCGTAGGAAGGAGAAGGGAACTACGCCGTTCTTCGATCATTTTGCAAAGAAGGAACGCAGGAATTTCGCCCGAAAAATGTCTGAGGTATAAGAGATCGAGAATCAAACCCACGTTCGCGGGGTACACTAGCTCAACACACCCCCCGCTGCGCCACACGACATTCACACGCATTTAAGAAGCGATTCTATAATAAAACTGAGTGTCCGCCATTTTGTGGGAAGAAAATCCTGAATGCGCAGCTGCAACGCCTCTGTGACGTTATTATAGTAACAATATTGGAAAGAATAACAGTCGGACTCTTGAATATATTAAACACTGTCAGCAGCCTGCGTAACTGCTGCCTGTTCTCGGGCAGGTTTTTAAACGCTAGTTTTAACAACACTCTCCTTGGCCCTCCCCCCAAAATTCCTCCAGACGCGGACTCTATTCGCAGCAGATCATTTCCAGTCCATTTAATATTATTATCCTTAGTCGTCGCAAATTTTATTATTTAAACTATAAAAGGTAATTTCGGTCGTTAAACAGTTTTATCGAATCGTCGACCAGCAGCGCCCACAACGTTTCAACAATGCCATTACCCGTGATCCCTGCGAGGAGATGAACAATGCGGAGCGCCTGTTGCAAAGGTCGCGAGGATAGCGTGAGTAATAAAATAAACAACTCTAGACGCCCGACCACCACCACCTTCAGGGTTCATACTGAATCCCGAAAACAATGTTTCCTCACGTTTCCAAGACCAAAATATAATTTTCCACAACTTTATCGACAATAAAATATTGTATATTGTAACCAGACAATTTTTCACTAGCAAACATGTCAACATGACAATTTCCACATAGACTAAGAACCACATTGATTAAGACATTAAGAACTTATGTGAATCTAACTGCGCCTAGTTTTAAAGAAAGCATTTTATCAATAAAATATATGTCGATATTTATTGTCGATATTTAATGTGATTTTAGGTAGTCAAATAAATCATTCGCCAACAAGTTCAAATGGGTGCTATTTTTATTTAAAAAAAAACATAGAATCGACCAAGTATCGACCACGTATCGACCAAGGATGTGTTATTTTTTATGTGCACAAGGTAGGTCACAAATGAGGTGTCCAAACTTAAACTTCCCCTTCTCTCCACCCGGAGAAAAAAACACCGTCACTAGTTACTCTACTCCATTGGTCATCACCTCACTACCCTAAATCCCAATAAATTTATGACCAAAGCGAAAAGACGAGGAAGAGGGCACTCCTTTAAATTTGAACTACCCTTTGCTAATTCCAACTACGCAAAATCTTCCTTCTTCATCAGAACTGTCGCGGAATGGAACAACCTCCCCCCAGAATTATTCGAAGCCCCTTCCCTTTCCTCATTCAAATCCCGTCAAAATTCATCTCGCTCATGGCCAACCTGCCCTTACCTATTTATCATTCCATTACCACTCCTACAATTCCCTACCTCTAATTCCTTCAATTCCTTTAATTCCATTTACTCCCTCATACCCTAAGTCACCTTAAATGCGCACGCTCGGTGACAATTCTATCTAAATCTAAATCTTAACCAGGGATACCATTTTTTGTGTTCAGATTCACTGTAGTGCAGTGTTCCCAAACTTTTTGGCTCGCGGAGCCCTTTTTTTAACAAATTTTACTGGCGGAGCCCCTAAGAGGCTAAAAATTGTCATGGCGGACCCACATTTAATACATGTTAATGCGTTTGGATACAAGTTAATGGCGTCCAGGAGTAGCCGCGGAATCCCTTGGAACTGGCCACGGAGCCCTAAGGGCTCTGCGGAGCACAGTTTGGGAAACGAGGCTGTAGTGGATATCACTACAGGATGTTCTGAGCATAGCGGAAATCGAACGGTGCTGGATGTGTTGAAACACATTAACCACATATACCCTGTTCAATTGCAATTTTTAACCAAAATTATAACTACTATTACAAAACCAGGTATTGATTGTTTCATCGAATGTTTCTGAAGAGGTGTCGGTAGTATAGCGGATGTCGCCTTTGCCTTCTATGCCCGAGACGCAAAACCGTTGGATCCGTGCCTGTACGTTTTCAGGTTTAGGTTAAAGATCCCTACCTAAATTGGAAGGTTAACCCAAATTGTCAGTTATTCCCCTGGGGCGGGAGCTTTTGAGACGAAAACATAAACAAGCCTCATTATAAAATAAATTGATTCTGAAATCGAAATCGAAATCGAAAATGCCTATCCCTCATAGTCTCCACCTCGGTGTGGCTATGGGGTGGGAAATTTCCCCCGATTAGGGGTGATAGCATGTTCCTGTAATTTATTAAATAAATATGCTAATATAAACTAAACTAAGCTAAAACTAAACAAGTTTTGATTTTAATTCTTAGATTTTAGCTAATTTATAATTAAAATTCCGGTTCCATTGTCTTAACCATGGTATAAAAGTTGGAGATACTGTATTTCAATGCTGTCGAAATGAAAAAAAAAATGAATGCAAAAATAAAACGCAAAATAAATGGAAGTAAAATCTGTGGTAGCTGTACCTGAACGATTATACCAAGCACACGTTAAAGATTCCTACCTACTAGCGTGGATATGAAGTTAAAAGATTAAGAAAAATGTACAATGGAATTTGTTTGCCTTCAGCGGGCTGAAAAGCTGAAAAACCCTTTGAACAGCAGTTTTAGATATAATCGCCCATATCGCCCGCCACATTTGCGATTCGTTTTATTTCCATGAGCTATTAAGCCGCCTATATCCCCCTTAACGCTAAAAATAATCAGCGCTCCTCTCTATCCTTACATCTCCTTTCGCTCGCAGACTAGCCAAAGTTTCCAAACGCAGAGAGCAGCGCAGCCGCCCGGCAGCGCTTTTTCTCCAGTTGAGCGGAAAAGGCATTCGGCTCGCATTCCATCGCCAATGATAAACTAGACAACAAATGTAAATGACTTTTGCTACACGTCGCTCGGCGATAATGGAAATTGAAAAGCGCTACCGGTAACCCCGCTGGCCTCACGCACACTCCTCTGCATACAATTGCTCGACGCTCCCCTACCGTTACGCTACAACACGTTCAACCAGCCGAGAAAACACGTGATTTCGATCGAAAGAGCACCAGAAACTAAATGGAACACCTGTATACGTCGCGAATAAACAAAATGGTGGCGTCACACGTAACAGCGATCACGTAACACCTGATCTCGATCGTGCGTGTCTAGATGGCACCACTATGAGAGCTACAGTAACATATAGTAGCAGCGCCACCGAGTGCCAAACTACTGAACCCAAAGTTTCTAACAAACAGGGGATTCAGGACAAAGAAATGGAAAGCATAGAAACGGCAGCACACGTAAAGAGACATGTAAAAAAAAAGTATGTCGGATTAGCGTGCATTGAATACGCCACTATACTTCACAAGTCAAAATATTTATTCTAATATATTTCTATATGTAGCAATGCATTATGAATTACGAGTAGATGAATAAAATTGCCTTAATTTACAATGCAAACAGATATAAAAACAGTTCATCTTTGAGTTTCACTATAGTTTTGTTTATTTTCATCTGGGTTTGCAGTGCAAAATGCTGAGTAAAAAGCATCAACTATTTACTAACAATAAAAAAAAAATCGAGAAAAAAACAAACAGAAATACATGCCGCAAGAAATGCCTACTTGAAACTTTCGCAAAGATTTGAAAGTTTCCCAGAATCACCAGTTTGGAAAGAAAACCAAGTTTTAAAGAATCTCCTGTTTCGAAAGGTCATACCAAAGGTGGCGTTCATGAGGGTTGGCGGACTGTTACAAAATGACTATAGTGTTGCGATAAATGTACACACGCATCTAAAGGAAAAGGGTTGTAGTTTGGTAGGAGGGTGAGGAGGGCGCTTGGGGATGTTCAATAAGAAGTGGTTATCTTGGGGATGTATTCCTCTCTTTCCCTCCTTCCCATCTCTTCTTTCAGCCCCTCCAGGCCTCATCTCGAAAACAGCGAAGGAGCTACACAGCGAACGCCTTGGCCGATAAAAGCCACTTCAGGGCGATAGTTCTTACAATGGCCACTAGAGGGCGAAGTGATGCGGTTTCAAAAACACAAGACACTTTCGCGATCAACGGCTCGGGGCGCTACCGCTAGACTAATTAAATGGATAAGAGATCAGGATGACGCACTAGCAAATCGGGACGTCTTAAACGAAGAAGCCCAAGTTGTAAAACTTTGGTGAAGCGGTGGTTCTGATAAATTTGATCAATACGAAATTAAAGAATAAAATAATTGTCCCAAATATTCGTTTCGTAGAATGGGTGCTAATAACTTGGCTACTTTACGAACTGGAAGCTTCATAAAAAAGTCAGCATCTCAAAAGTGTCGTCAATCACAAATGAAAAATATACTAAAATTGATCATTTTCGCACTGCACCATCATCGATCGCTAAATAATAGCGATCGATTCTTTCGTTACATCGACGCTTTCGTTAGTGTTGGTGATACAAACCCATCCATATTGACTGGAAACCATTCTCACATACTGTACATGAAATGTAGACAAAATTATTTGACTGGAAAATTGTGCGTCTGGAAAATATTCTCGAATTAGGCTAAACGTTATTAACACGCCATTCTTGAGCCAGAGATATATGCTTTTCTACGCGAGGCTCGCGCTTTGTTTCGACGTGAGCTGAATAATACACTGAATGCACATTAGCATATGTATACGTAGGCTGATGTGCATATAGTGTGTGCGCTTCATCAAAATGGCTAACCAAGAAAAAATCTTGATGAAAACTTATTGGCCCACAAGAGCAGCATCGCACATAGGAAAATAACTGCACTGCAATGGACGAGTGCACCCAGTGATTGCTAATGTTCGGATATTCTAGGGGCAGCGCTGACCATCACCGTACAAACTGGCGATATTTTAATAAAATTTAGAAAATGATTTTGCGAATACTAACGACCTAAACACACTTACCCTCCATCATTATCCAAATCATCCAAATCATCCAAATAAAAAAATCAATCCAATTTATTTGGATAATGATGGAGGGTAAGTGTGTTTAGGTCGTTAGTATTCGCAAAATCATTTTCAAAATTTTATTAACCATATCTGACTTCGTCGTGCTTTCGCACAATTTATTTGGCGATATTTTGTTGGCGCCAGCAGGTTTTAAAAGCCGCATGAAAAAATATGGGAATAAAATTTCAATCAGCAGTCAGCTCCTTCTTGATCAAGATCAATTTTTAGCACGTATTCAGCTGAAACAATACTTATTTTTTTCTTGCGAATTTATGAGAAAAGTTCAGCCTGATTTAGGTACTGATACCACTGGGCGATTAAGTTTAAAGATTACTCAATTTAAACGCGTGTGCGAATGACATACGTGTACACAATAACGCGTCGCAATAAATCTATTTTATTACACCGTGCTCAAGAATTTTATTTTTCACACTTTTAGGAAAATCCATATGTAATAGGCAAATAATTATTTTTGTTGAATCATTTATAAACAGAGTAGCTCGGTAGATGGTACCCAACACCTTAGACATTGTATTCTAACTTCACACATCTTTGAAACAGCGCCATTTCAGAAAAATGGAAATGGTCCCGCCTCCCTTCATGCGTAACCGAACCTCCCAATCAGGGTCCCTGCCCCTCATCCAACCCCTTCACGCCTTCCGGTTAAAAGAGCGCCATTTTGGAACGAGCGAATCGCACGCGCGCGCGCGCGCGTGAAAGAGAGAGAGATTTGTTCGCGCGCGCATTTAGCCGAAGAAGAAAAGACAATTGCTAATTAAGGAAGAGTTGCTGGCGTCGCTAAAGAAAAGCGGGCGATCCTTTTGCTCGCGCGTCCCATCTTCGCCTGCTAGTACGCGGGGAGCGTTGTTAAATCCAGTGTAGGGGTGCGCACACTTCGCTGTGACGAGCGAAGGTTCCGAGAAATAAATAAATGTAAGGAACTCATTCTACGGCGAATCACGAAGCGCACCCTATATTTGAGCGGTAATATTAAATTCACGTGAAGAGGTTGAAGGTACTAGCATGGCGCAGAATTTTCTCAATAATTATTAACGATCTGGCTTAAACTATAAAAGCAACCATCCCCCACACTATTGCTTTTCACGTGAATTTACCGATTTAAATATAAGGGTCGCGATGAGCGTTTCGCCAAAAGAACTTAGTTAAACCAAATCGTACCTTTCGAACCTCTTGTCGTCAAAGGAACGGCTGTACCTCTGACGACAAAAAAGAACCAGTTCTCGTTTCAGTTCCTACAGAAATGAAAAGGAACCTGACCGTTCCTAGTTCCTTTAAAAAAGGAACATAAAACGTTTCCGTTCCTTCGATTAAACAATATTGTAATAAATATGCACAGTGGCGTTCACAAAAAATAGTGGTTGTGTTATGAACACAACCACTATTTTTTGTCATCTGGACATACATCCGGTATATGAAATAAACAGTTGCGGTAACTGAATCTATGTTCGGAAATATGAACATTTTCGGATACAGATATAAATCTTTAGCAACTTTTGTTTGATGCTGTAAAATTATTCCGCTGTCGAAACACATTGGAAAATTGTACTCGTAGAAAATTGAAAGTTATGGCAAAAAGGAACCACCGTTCCTAGTTCCTTTAAAAAAGGAACCTAAAACATTTCCGTTCCTTCGATTAAAAAATATTGAAATAAATATGCAGTAATTGAATCTATGTCCGGAAATATGAACATTTTCGAAAAGAAAATAAAAGAAACCTCTGTTCCAGTTTCTAAAAAAACGAACTAAACCGGTCCTAACGTTCCTTTTTGCTGTTTAGCCTTCCTAGGAAAAGGAACCTAAGCGCTCCTAAGTTTCTCATAAAAGAAACCAGTTCCTACTGCTCTTATGGATGAAGATGCAATGTAGTCAACACCAATAAAGCCAGTATTTCACTAGGCGAATAATCGCAGCGAATGCAGCTGAAGCGCGCAAATTGCAGCAGCACGTGAATTGCAAAAAATGCAAAATTGCAACTGCACGTGGGCT
>JAUJYS010004561.1:0-11843 GCA_033995665.1 Melogona broelemanni | reverse complement strand
CCCACGAAACTCCAGATCAACACTTTTAATCAGCCCCTTCTGCCCTACCACCGCAATCCTACATTCGCCTATATTTTCACCACCTATTACCCGACAGAACACACCCGGGTTAGTAACAGTGTCGTACGGGCACAGCAGTCGACACGCCGAAAAATACAACACCGCACATGCAGCACATAGACAGAGAAAGAGCACATCATTAGCGCGCGTCGACCAATAATGCGACGCAGCCGAATAAAGCTATCTGGGTCCGACCATAATACTGTCGCAATTGAAACTAATGCGCAAAACGGTCATTAAACGCGCCCGGGTTGAATGTCGTTATCCACCGACTCCTGGGACCCGAGAGGCCTCCGCCACTGACGTCACATCAAAAATGGTTTTGACGGTTGAATTTTCCTAAAATCCAACGGCTCCTAAGTACAATCAAATTTAAAATGGTTGAATTTTCCATTGACGGTTGATGGTGATGGTGTAACTGTTTTATGCAAGACTCGACTTTTTTGTTCGGAGCTGTCCCGGAACACGTTACCCACTTGGTAAACAAATACGTTGGTAAAACCAGACCGGAAACAATGTTGAAAGGGCAACATTCTCGTGGCCCTCGGAGAGGGTCTCAGGAGGACCTCGACGACCCCGTACGTTTATGGCGACAGCCCGCGCCGCCGCATTCAATTCCATAAGCGACAGCGCAACCCCCCTCCTACCCTATCTAATCCTTTTAATCCGTACAAATCATAGAAGGCGGCGATAAAGGAGATTAGCGACGTAACTAAATTTTTGCGGATCGTCGTGCGCCGTCTCTCTAATAACGAACCTCACACGTGGCGTAATCACCTGGCCTCCGCCACCTCTCCCCACTCCTCTCCTCTCACCAACCCCCAATCCGTACGCCTGCCTGCCTGCATTTTCCTTTGTCTACCGGATTCTATATATGGAGCCCGAATTGGTATTGAGAATTTTCCTATTGTTAACTCTCCCTTCCAAAAACGTCCATAAATTGCCAGTTGATAAGCGCCCCGATTAACGTGGATCAACAAATTGAATTTCCTGACGCGACCCGCCCATGTGACGAGTTTACGCTGGAAGGGTGTAAAAATTCAAAAATACAACACCGCAACTTTCATTCTTTCATTTTGCTACTATTGTTTCTAATGTTTCTAAACGCAAATTAGTACCAGAAGATGAAAATGAACTGCTCCGACAAACGATACATAACAACCGTTTAACGAACAAATATTTGCCACATCATTTTGTCCCTCACGGAAACCTTTCACGGTCAATCCAAGCCGCTCCCGACACTCATTTTTAAGATGACAGAGAAGGAAACAAGTTTACGTCGCAATAATAAGATGGTAATGCGAAAACTGCGTTTTTTAAACACAACAATTTGGTTGGCATCCCATTCCAATGTGCTGGTATTTCAATTCCAACTGACAATTTCAACTCCTACAAACCGTTTCTTTAACGTCCATTCAACTACAGCAACGTTGAACGGAGAAATAAGGATGAGGGGACAGCAAACGGTGGTTGGCAAACTGGAATGCTCGCGTGTATGTGTAGTTTCAGAGCATCATAGTTGCAAAGCAGAACATACAGATGAATGTCAATACATTAATTGCCGCACTATCAGACATGCAAAAAAAAAATGTGACGGCTGTACACGGCTAAAAAGAACAAGAATTACCGAGTTCAAATCAAATGCGAGTTCCTGCTGACCGCAGTTTGTTCCACGCTGTGTCGTTTCACTCGCCGAATCCAGCGCCCTCAACCCCACCGAACCGGCATGTCGGTGGGGCTTATCGCAGGCTAATTGCGTTAATATTTCATTGGCGACGCGGATGGCTCACCGCAGATGGAACAGATCGTCACGACACAAGTGAAATACGGCGAGAACCGAACGCGAGAGCCGGGAAAAAACTTCCAGCTATCTGTCTGCTATTTCGGAGCTCATCGTAACGGGGGCGCGTTGCACAATGTTTTCTACAAATAATATCACTAACGTAGCTACGACACTGAAATACTGAACGCACCATGTACCCTGAACACCTTAGAAAAATTACTGATATTCACACAAAAATAACGAATTGCATCGACATTTGGGAGCGTTCATTTTTTGTTCACGCTGTTTTTTCCGCATTATATTACTAACCTATCTTCGAAACTGAAATGCACATCTCGCCGTCTACATTATTGTGCAACAGTTTCGTTGCACACTACTGTAGATGGCGCTCAAACGAAGCAATTTTAGAGCCAAAAAAATGAATTTGCTCGTCGCACCACGCTGTTACCAGAACAATTCGCTCAAACCCGATTTACCATAGCCTAATCACATGACATTCAGGCCAATTCACATGACCGCCATACCAAACTCCGCGACAAAAACTTTCTTTGTGAATCGACCTTAAAAGCTTCAACGATAAAACACGGATCTCCCCCAACCTCCACCGTTACGCAAGGCCGGACTCGCCACAGACCAATATATCGGACAGCATATGTTGATGCCCCATTACGTGGTTCTCAATAGGCCGGGTGGTGGGTGGAAACTTAATGGGCGCGCATCAACTCTAACCCCACCTCCCACCCACCCCTCTCCATCCACCACCCCTCCGTCCATCCATGGGACGACAATTGAAAATGCCACGCAGCCCGGCTCTTAATAGGACATATTAGACCAGCCAAGCGACAACGGGCATGATATGGCAAAATGCATATATAGGGGCATGACTGGTCGTAGTCAGAGGCGCCATCTATTGGCCGGATCTGTCATTAGTCGTTACAATGCGTAGAGTTGGTCACCACCAGTATTGCAGAAATAGCAAAAAAAGCAAAACTAAATTAAACGCACGAAGAAATAATTTCACATTTATTGAGATGTATTAAATTTACTGGGCAGAATTATTGTTATTTTTTTTACAGAATTACACGGTTGAAATATTACTGGGATATATTATATTTCATGCAAATTGTGAATAAAAAAAAAGTGATAAGGGAGGGAAGAGAACTCACATTCAATACGAAAAAAAAAAAGAAATCGAAATTACACTTAGATAATAGGGTTTAAAAGATGAAAATAAAATCTATCTAGGCCAGTAAAAGAACCAAGATCCTCCCACACAAAATTCTAACAGCAATATATGGACTTGAAAGGAAGGAGCCCGTCCAACAAACTGGTTTAACGTAGCGCTTACAATTTGGCAGTGGCATAAACAACTTTTGGTTCTCAGAAATTCGAAAAAATTGATTTACCAGAACCATAATTCATTTCAATTTACCAGTACCCTAAAGCCGACAGCCCACCCTGGCCCACTGCCTCGCAGCGCCACTTAGCGGCCACACAGCCACTGACCACCAAGCCATCTGCCGCCGGAAACACATCCAACCTAACTTGACTGACACCGGCAGCGCCCCCTAGGGAGAAGTACTGCGCTCCCTCCACGCCAATCGGACCGCACGCTCTTCGGCTAAAAGGCTATTTTGCTTCGTTCGTCGCGCGTACACAAACTAATATCTAAAAGGCTAAATGAAATTTACACATGACAAGGGGAAAGGGATACGCAACTGCCGTGACATCGCGTCCACTTAGTTTTGTCGGCAGGAGGAGGGAGGGAGGGGAATGGGGGTGCGTCACGCGTACGGGTCCGTTTTATGCAGAGGAAATGGCATTGAACCAGACGGACAGTCGGCGGTTTGGCGATTCCGATGCGCGTTTGGTAAAAGAGGCCGAGGACGCCTTTTTTAAGTGGGGGAGGCAGTTGGTGCTCCGAACAAAACAATTCTAATGTCATCCATTCATTCCGTTCTGTTTCGTTAAAAGCAATCCGGGGCCAATCCCAATGCGCAGAAAAGCACTTTGGTCAGAAAACGCCCATTTCTTAAATATTATTTATGGTAATTATTTTTGCCGCTCAGCGATTCACTCATTTATCAATGCCGTCAGTTCGTTTCACATTTTCGTTTTGATTCGATTTTCAGTTGGCTAAAGAAGCTTCTCGATTATTCGCTTTTAAGGCGAATTTTACAAGGGCGAATAGCGCACAGAGCCAACACACAAACAAGTGATTTTTTGTTTGTTTTTATTAGCAAAAATATATACATATAAATACATAATTTCCGCCATCACCCCTCAAACTAGGGGGAATTCAGTCACCCCTTAGCCGCAACTAGTTGCTAGCTATGAGGGGTGAATGTCAGATTACTTTTAACCATTTCAGTCGATTTAGGTGGAATTTGAAAAGTTGGAAAAAGTTTGAATGATTAATGCCATGCATAAAAAACCCAATAGCAAAAGATGCAGAAATTCAATAAAAAAAAATCAATCTTAGAGTGAAAAATCAATCTTGAAATGCCAGTTTTGGCTCGTAGACGAGCACATGAACTCTACTGGCACCCTGTACGCCAAAACGGCGTCGTAAATATAAACAAGCACGCCATGGAAGTCCATATATTAATAGGCAAAGTGCGGCATAAGCGCCGCACGTGTCGAAGCGAACGAGATAATACGAGGAGGCACTGACAGAAAAGCATTAAAATAAACAACGCCGGGGAAGGAACAAAAAAAATGGGTATGACAACAAGCGATGGTGTCGACGAGACAACGCCTCATCGGAAATCCGCAACTCTCTCCCACCAGGGGGCGTGCGGGTAAGGTAATGGAGTTGGGCGGAGAGATAGGAAAGGGTGGGAGTGGTGGGTGGCGGAGAGATAGGAAAGGGTGGGAGTGGTGGGTGGCTGATATTACACATGCGCATATATGACAGATGTAATCGGATATACAGTGTGTACTGGCCATTCGCGCTTGCGTTAGGGGGGACAAGTTCTATCCAGAGAGGGCGCTGACCAACGGATCAGATATCAGCGCCTTGCGTGGGTATGATGTAAAACATTGCTTCCCAATTCAAGGTGGGCGTCATGGCTGATTTTTGCCGTGACGGTAAAAAGCTCGTTTTAATTACAAGAATAGCTAGACCAATTATAAATTATAAGAATAACTAGGCCATCCAAGGAATATTATTTTTGTTAGCAAAAAATAGCCGTAATAGTCAAAATTTCGAATCCATTTAAAAGAGGGAACTATTTTTTTAGTTACAGAGACCATCTAGATAAACTAACCTGAATATCTGACTGAAGAAAATAGATAACTAAGAAAAAAATTATTAATAACTAAGAAAAACTTAAAAGCAAATAAGGAAATATTAAAAATAACAAAGAAAAATTGAACATCAGTATTACAAAATGGCAAATTTGCCAGAAATATCGACCAATAGATGGCGCTTCACTCAAACACGCGAAAGCCGGCGCATGGGGGGAGGGGGAAGTGACGAGAAGGACACCTGGTGACGAGTGATGCACTAGAGGGGTTGGATTTGGTTTTGGCAGAGCGAGCGAACGAGGGGGACCAGAAAATGGTTGTTGGTGCCACATAATGAATGACTGTCCATAGTTTGGCGTATTAGTCGCTGTAATGGACAGGTCGCTGCACATTTGACGCGCGAATCACAATATTCACTTAGGGAAGACAACGTCGAAAATTGGGCGGGGGTGGGGTGGGAGGAATGCGGCAGCGATTTCGACACAAAAAACCCCATGACGTGCGGGTGAAGCTTTGAGGGTGGCAATTTTTGACTCTGTTTCAATTTTTAGTTTCGTAGTTACTGATGATTGGCCGGCTAATCTTTAGCATCAAGAACAATCGACAACAGGGGAGAAATTAGTCGATGTGTAGATTTATCACCTCTTTAAATAACAGCTATCAGAGCTTTTTAGGATGTGTTAAGAGAGAAGTTATCGCACCTATCGAAGGCCTATCGAATCCACCATATTAAATTCGATGAATTTTTTTAGATGAATCCTCGACCTCATCGAATTTTTAAAATTCAGTTAATTACCACCAAATTAAGAACTCCTAGTGGCGAATTGAGATTAGAAGCGACTAGCGAAAAGTTTAATTTCGAAATTGATTCGAAATAGACTATATTCCCAAATCATTTTCGAAAAAAAAAAAAAAAAAAATCAAATTATCGTCATAAGGAGAGTTATTTTTGGCAACAATTTTCGACAATCTTTTTGTCCAATTTTACGTGAGAATCATCAATCACCAGCATGATTTTTTTGCCAAAAAAAAATTTCAAACAGGGATAAACGACCTGTTACCCAACATCACCAACCCATACACATGGATGAAGGTGGGTGTGATGACCTACTACACGAAAAAAGGCTGTGGCATTGGTATACTACGGCTGTTGCGCCATCTACACACGGGGCCCGGTGTTGGGAATCGCGGACAGAGGACGACGGCTGCCGTTCCCCCACCCCCCAACCCAACACCACCTCTCAGTTGTTGTCTGACACCCCCGACCATTTCCTAATTGATGGTGTACAGCAAAATGCTTTTAGGCCTCATGCTCGCCGCGCGCGAAAAACTCTGCTGCTTTTCTTCTCTACCCATCACTTGAACGGTGACCCGCGTTACATAGTGATGCTGATTATACGAACGGGTCGGGTTCTGCGAAGGCGACAACTGGATGGACTGGGTGACCTCATAGCGGAAGTTACGAGTGCGGACCCAAACAATTGGGAACATTCTGTGTTGACTCAAACATCCTCTGAGTCTTCTGTCACTCTGCGTAAGGCGTCACATTCACTGGACTCTTTCAAAACATTCACAATATTTCAAAAAGGTTCACAAGATCTAAAAAAATTCACAATATCTCAAAAGATTCACAAGATTAAAAAGATTTTACAAGATTCACAAGATTTCAAAAGATTAAAAAGATTTTACAAGATTCACAAGATTTCCAAAGATTTCCAAGATTTTTTTTGTAAGTCTCGTGCTTGCTACAGCTGTCTCTGAATGTCTCTGAGGGCTCAGGATAGTAAAATAAGTTGGCGACAGGTTTTTTTTCATTCGGTTATGTTAACCTGTCCCCCCGTATACCGACAATCGATTAGAGAAAAAGGCCGGAATCATCAATCGAGTGTTGTCGTGTGAACACGGCTGTCATGTTCGTTACAACAATGCCACTTCATCATCCGTCGATCGATCAATAATCGATTAATTCTCCGATCAATGCGCCGCGAGTGCGTATTATTTATTTTATCAATTTGCCGAACAACTATTGGAAAACATCCACTTAAAACGAGACGATAAATATACAACCAAAAGTTTAATCATTGAAATTGAACGAGTACAGATGTTTGTGCATCCAACATTATAAAACCTGTAATGGTATAAAATGAAAGGCACCATATTTGCTTTTTTCATAAACCCAATCATAAATTGAAAGGTCCGAATTACTTCGAATGACAATAATCTATAGAATAATTTAGGCGGACCCGGTCACATTCAACAATCTTCAGGGTAAAAAAAGTAAAGTATTTTCATTTCACTTGCTTCTGATGAAAATCATGATAAGATGGGCGATGGCTAAACGATCGATGATAGTATTGTGGCTGCCGATAAGGGAAGCAAATAACTCTTTTTAATCCCAATTTTTTTTTATAAATTTTCTCCCGGGCGAAGCCGGGCCCTTTTCAAATCTTAACAAAAAAAAAAAATCCTGTATCTGATGGATTAAAAGTGACTTGCCATCAGACTTCCATTCAACCGATTTATTTATTAATTAGTTAAATATTTAATTCTTCAATGCAAAATTAGGCAGTCCAACGGCCAAACAGGGAAATTGAACAAAAGCGAGATCTACGAATACATCTTAAAATCTACCACGTACGAATTCACGAAGACCAAAACCGTTCACAATGACCTCCATTCAAACCCGCTTATTTTTCACATGGATCGTCGGATCCGGGTTGGAAACGACAGTAATTCACGTTCCGGGCCCGGTTATAAATTAACCCGATACCGCGACGGTGGATATATCCCCCATTGTCTTCAACGTTCCAAAATCCCTCCCCCGCCCCCAAAAACTCGGTCCATTATCCACCGACCACCACAGCCAAACCGCTCCGTCGTCCGAGACTCGCCGAAAACGTCCCCCGCTTCACTCAATAATAGATGACGAGAACAACACAACACAACAATAGAAACCCCCCTTCGAATCGGATGGTGGAATAAAAGGAATCGCCATAAATAATACGTCGCGCGAATTAAGCATCCAGGTCCGATGAGAGAGAGAATGGAGAAATAGGGGGAGTATCTATTAGGAGACGTAAATACAGGCGTGGTCGTTAATTCCTTGTTCGTAACTCCGTACGAACTCAACCTAATGGTTCAAAACACGGCGATTTTTTCATCGAACCGCTCGCGTGTTTTACAAACGCTACCGGTCGTATCGACCGCGTGGTGCCGCAGCCTCAAAACAGATTCTCCCGTAAGGATTTCTAAGAGAAATCTACTTAGCACGAGAGCACTACATATGCCAGTCATCCTAAGACACTGGCACTGACGTGCTAAAAGTACGGAGCCCGTCCTACTACCGAGTAAACTCATCGATCGTAGGTTGGAGGGATCGTAGGAATAAAATAATATGACGGCAACAAGCAATTAAAAAAAAAAATCAATAATTGAATAGCTATCGATAGTTCTTTGTATTCAGGCCCATAGTGCCAAACATAGCGCACATAGCGCCATCTAGTGATAATTCGCGGCGTCCATACAAGGTCGGTGGTCCGAGGAGGAAAATCATTTAGTTGCAGAGCGACGGCAACAATGGTAAAGAGGCGCGTGGAACGTTTACACGTGGGACTATAAACAACAAATTTCAAATTTAAATTGGGTTCTTTTCCTCGGCCAGTCTCATAATACATGTGTATAAGAGCGGGGAGAGAGGAAAGGCGAGAAAAAAAGATGGAACAAGAAAAAAAAGGAGAACGGCCATGAATCTGCATTTCTGGTACTGACGGCGGGGGGAGGTTTTTCCACGGAAATTGCGCGCACGCGGTACGCGGCAGGAACGCCAGCGGTCCGTCCGCGTATACGTGAGCAGGAACACGGGCACGCACAAAAGCGCGCATGCCATTTTGAAGTGTTTTATAGCTACTTCGCTCCGCCGATCTTTCCGAGTAGCGCGCCAGAGTAGATAGTGGATAAACGGAATGGGCATGCAAAGCTGCGTCGATATAACCTCCTGATACCCACTGCCAATCATTGGACGCTGTGTGGCGTAGTAGTTAACGCGTTCGCCGGAAACGCCATCAAGATGTCAGGAATATTTCGGTCGAGAGGATTTCATCCTCACGCCATCTTTCGGAATGAAAGTGAAGACGTGGAATCCGTGCCAGTACGTTGACAGGAAAACGTTAAGCATCCATACCAAAAGGTCAGAAGCTTATCTCGGGTCAAATTGTCAGGTTGTTGTAAATATATACTTGTTTTTTAAATAAATTAATTTGTGAACTAAAAGCTCACGGTTAATAATCCGGAACGAGGAAAGACAGGCCCACCAAAAAAGAAAATCTGCTCTCTAACCTAACATATCATTTCCCCAACACCTGAGTTGTCAATGCCACCAGAGCGCCGGAGATCTCACGAGGATTCAGTGCCGCCGCGCCTTGCATAAAAACTCTACCGAGCGATTTAAACTGCCGTGCGCCGTCACGATAAAAAAGAAGGGAAACGAGGTTGGTAGACGCCCCGAACTGCCGACAGTCAAATTAAATTGAAACGAATACATATAAATCCCAATAAAGAGAGTTGCTCTATAATCGTTTCGCGCAGTACCTACACCACCCGCTCGTTCTGTCCGAAAGAAAGAAAAAGGCAAACACGAAAAACCAGTCCCACCACACGTCGATTTCTGGCAAAACCGTATTCGACGCCGATAAATTCGCGCGTCTGCCCGCCGTATATCAGACGTTATTATTTTTAACAGAGCGCCACCTCGCGTGCTTATCCAAAAGGAATAATTGTCTGACAATTTTAATGGAAATCGGTCTACAATGGTAACGGCAATGACCTTGCATATTTAAAAAAAAAAATTACGACAGAAATAACAAACAGCGAATGAGTTACTGGATTTGCACAAAACCACCTCCAGTGGAGTTCAAATATTGAGGAACAGGTAGTTTAAATTACATTTGTGTTTGGTCACTATTACTACTTTAATTTATTCATATCCGGTTTTAACTGCCATTATATAGATATACATAAATCACACAAGGCGTTATTCAAAATGACAAACGCGCCCGGCAGAAACCATCTACTGTATACAGGATAAGATAAACTACATGGGGACAGAAAAACATCGGTAAGACGCCAGTGTGAATCGATAAACAGTAAAGCATCTTCAAGGTGTGGATAAGAGACGGTATGGAACAAAAATGCTAAGCACTCACTACGTATAATAAGCACATCCGTACCAAGAAACCGCTTATAGGCGAGATACGCATTAAAGAAAGGCAATAATATTATTGTTATCCCCGTGTACGTTGATAGCGCGGGCCCTAACGATAACAAGGCTAAGAAAAAGAAAAATCGCGGCGGGGGAGAAAAAAATATGGCGCTCACTCAACCGTACGAGGGGTGGAAAAGTAGATCAATACCAGCGAGATTGGGCGACGTTCGAAATTAGTATGCAGATGATGTGCTTCGTGCAGCAGATGTACTCTCGCTTTTGCTTTACGAGAGCCCACCTTGATTCTGAAGGCCGTGACGGCGTGAATTGTGACGTCACCAACCGACGAGGTGGTTGGTGGATGTCGATCGTCGATGAGGATCAAGTTTTGAATTTAAATCTAACTAATTTTAAATAAATCAGTATAAATAATTGTAAATAAATCAGTGGAGTTCAATCATGCTTGCGAGACACTTTTAAACTAACAGTTGTAGTGGATAAAAAAACCATTTTTTGTAAAGTTGATATTTTGAAGTAAAAAATTCAGAACTGGATGCCAGTTTCAGGAATACCAAATAATCACAAGATTTTTAGATGCAAGTTTTTTTTTACAGACACGAAGTAGATATGTCAGTTTCGTTTGGAAATGCAGCGAAAATGCCAATAATATTTGAACGAGGGAAAATGTCTTTAAAAAAATGTTCCCCATACCAATAATAAAAATAAGGGCAGCCCATAAAAATACACCTCTTTTAAAAAGAAATAGCGACAAAAAACACTGATAATTTCAACAATCCTTGAGCAAATATTGCATATGCAGGAAGACAATGACTTCAGTCATGTGCCTAAGCCGTCGAAAATATCGAAATTCGCCGTGAATTATAATAATCAACACATTAATTAATTAATTCCGTTTTACACAGTGTGTGTACGCGTGGATACAGAATCCGTTTTCAATTCTGTATTCACTAATATTTAGACAAATACCTAATCAAAAAATTTCTTGGTCACGCCAACAACTGTCACGCACAGAGTCCATACACAGTCTGAGGCAATTAGCGGTACGCCAACCTTACTCTTATAACGGCATCACTGGAACAACGCATTCGCAACAACACTACTCGCATGGGCGGTGTGTACACTATATACGTTTTCGAGTTTGAAAAGCCGTCGCTAATTCATTAATAATACAGTGGTTGGCAAATATATTAAACGCATTCGCATAATGATGATAACGATAAATTATTTTTCCAAACGCAGTCGTTTGCAGAGTGCCGCAAACCCATAAAACCCGAAGTCGTCGCAATGAGAGAGGGGCGCGTTCCGAAAAAAAATAATAACACCAAAGGAGGTGGTACCACGTGGTACGATCAGTCCCCTAAACCTTAAATCCACGTTATGTACCCTCCTCTCCCACCCCCAACATTGAAAGCAAAGGTCTGCGTGTAGTATTCATACAAAAATGTATCTGCAACAAACAACAAGAATAGACACTCTCCCCTCCAATACCACCTCTTGTCGTCCAACACCCCATAACTCCTCCCCCCCCCC
>JAUJYS010004560.1:0-11844 GCA_033995665.1 Melogona broelemanni | reverse complement strand
GTACCGCAGCTCGTCGAATGCTCGTCGAAACGACTGCTTCTGCCGGGAATCGAACCCGGGACCACCCGCTTAATAGTATTATGTTAATTTTATTTTGTAATAAAAAAACGATATTGTAACTGGCTGCGGTGTGGTGTCCCGGGTTCAAGTCCCGGAGTAGACTCTCGTTTATTCATCAATGATGCATTTTATTATTAAACTAATTATAACAAACTAGTTGAATTTAGTGTGATAGTGAACACTTTTATCCATCAGGCACAGGAGAAACTACTCCGTGTATTTTAATATTGCGTTTTATAATGGCCATCTCCGTTTTACACTGGCCATTCTCTTTACCTGCATTTTAATATCGCGTGTTCCGACGACCATCTCCTTAACAGGCATGGGCGAGCTACACCTGGACATCATCCGCGACCGCCTCCTCCGCGAGCACAAGGTCGACGCCTACCTGGGCGATCTGCAAGTGGCCTACCTGGAGACCCCCACCACCTCCGCCGACCGCCGCCACCTCCTCGACCGCACCCTGGGCGACAAACGCCACCACGTCACCCTCCACCTCCACCTGCAGCACCTGCCCCACGCTGGCCGCCAGGTGACACTCCAACTCCTGCACTCGCGCGACAACCAGGAGAACCTGAGTCAGCTGCGCCACCACCACCGTCAGGCCCTGGAGAGCGGGGTGGCCGCCGCCCTGGCCCACGGACCACTGGCCGGATTCCCCGTAACCGATGTGGGAGTAGAGCTCAGCTGGTTCGAGACCACGTATGGGACATCACCGGCTATGATCTCGGCTGCGGCCTCACAGTGCGTCCGGTTAATCCTGAGCGAGGGTTCTGCCACCTCCAAGGACGGTAATGGTGGTGGTGTTGGTGGTGGTGGTGGTGCAGGAGTCCGCCTACTGGAACCAGTCTCAGAGCTATCGATTGCCGTCCCTGAGAATCATGTTCATGCGGTCTTGGCCGACTTGTCCCAGCGTCGTTCGCGGGTGCTGCGAGTGCAGGCCAGGCATGACGGACAGCATCTGGTGTCGGCTCTGGCGCCGGTGGCCGAGTTGGTGGGTTACTCTACGGCGCTGCGCACCGTTACGTCCGGTATGGCGGTTTTTAGTATGACTTTTCATTCGATGGCACCGATGTCTAGTCGGGATCAGGAGCTGGCTATTCAGCGGATACGAGGCCAATGATCGGATGATTAGGCGTCCGTCCAGGAAATTGTTATAGCGTCTTCCATTTCCAGCTAGGACCTGTTTAGGTGACGATTAAATACGGTAAGACGTAACCGAATTTTGAGTTTTTTATTAATTTGTTTGGCTGCTTTAGAAGCAGATCTGTCGAAATTTTAGCTGACCAGATCGGGTTTGGATAAGTACATCAAAACGTTTGTGAAACTGAAAAATATTCGATAAAGAAATGGCGTCCTGGATTTTAAATCTAAAAAACGAGGGTTAAGCCCATGACTTAATACACATAAATGAATACGTTGATTTTTTTCTTTAAAAAAAAATCACCCCTGCGAGTATGATTTCGTGTCTTTTTTTCTTTTTTTTTTTGTCTGTGCAATTATTATAAAAAAAAGCTGTTTCAAGTCGTAATTAAAAATGGATCCATACACGGTAAACTGGTTGTCAAAAAAAATAAATTCGAATTCTTTTTTTTTTCATGTTTTTGTTATGTTGGAAAGAGGTGAAAATAATTTTGCGCCTTGCTCGCTGACAAATAAAACAAAAAAGCCGAGCTTATGTATAAAATATTCTTGTAGCCAGAATTCGACATATTACCAAACAATTTTACTTATGGCGCACAAAATTGATGATTTAAAAAGATTAACAGAAAAGAAAATACTAAAATTGAAAGAAAATCATGTTTTTATTAAAATTTGAAACATATGCGGTGGTTTTATTGGTGGAGTTATTTTGTGGTGAGGTTCACTGATGGTGAGTCTCGCTACAGGTATCCTGCTCTCCCCAGGTGTACCCATCGATATCTAAGGAATAGATTCCAATCATACTGGTCCGATATATCTGGTATCGTCAGCATGAGCGAATGCATGTTGCCCAAGCCTATTTTCAACACGCCTATTCTGTGGATCTAGTCTTGTAATTCATTGGTGTTTGTGCATTTCGCTCATAAAGTAAGTTGTTCGTTACATGTCAGCCAGTACATGTTACCCAGTTGCTAAGCAACGTCCTTGGCTGCCGCCGATATTGATCGCCATGGACGCGTTCCGAAAATATCAAAACATTCATTTCGAATAAGACCTATCGAAATTTTATTTCGAAAACCTTTGGTATGTGGGTGCGTTTGAAATAAGCATTTCCATTAGGAATTCAGTAGCAAGTGCTTCCAGTTGGTAATATATATTTAAGAACGCCGCCAGACACCAAAGATATTCGAAAAAATTCCATCTGACCAGTGTTTCCGAAACTTTTTTAACTTGCAGAACTCTTATAAGAACCAATTTCAATTTCTGAACCCCTTAGAAACCATCAATTTTAATTAAGTTTTAATGGCGGAGCCCCGTTTAATACAAGTTAATGACATTTTATTGTTTATTTTATTATTTTCCAGGAGTGGCCGCGTAGCCCTTGGGAAATGCTCACGGAGCACAGTTTGGGAAACGAGGGTCTTTCTAGACAGACTGACCAATGAGATTTTATTTCGAAGATCTTTGTTATACGGGGGCGTTTAAAATTAAACACATCCAGCAGCTTGATGCTTCCAGGCGCTCAAGCTGGAAATATAGATATAAACGCCCCCACATACCAAAGCTCTTCGAAAAAGTAAATTTCTCCGCCGCAACTCAGTTTTTGTTATACCCGTTCCCAGAGCACTGGCTCAGTTGGCTCGAGTGGCGAATAGAAGAATGTAGCCCGATGCTGCCTGTCGCCTACTCAAGAAAATAAAACTTGTTTTCTTGTATAGGGAATCGTAGTTGGTTGCGTATGCGTTGCTAGCCACTGCCAGCCGTCTGGTTTAGTTTGAGGGGAGAGAGAAAAAAAAAGATCGCAGTCGGCAGGATTCGAACCTGCGCGGGCAGAGCCCAATAGATTTCTAGTCTATCGCCTTAACCACTCGGCCACGACTGCCTTATGTTAATAAATGAGTATTCCATCGTTATTAGGTTAGAAATAAGTAAGACCGATTTGCTTAAAAAAAATTAAACGCAGTCGGCAGGATTCGAACCTGCGCGGGCAGAGCCCAATAGATTTCTAGTCTATCGCCTTAACCGCTCGGCCACGACTGCTTAACATAATTTGGTCTACGTTAAACTTGCCACTAACGGATTATTCAATGTAAATATTTTCAGATTTAAATGTTTTTAATATTTAAATTTCTTTTTACAATTATTATTATTATTTTTATATTGATTTCACTATAAAATTTCATGATCTATGAAGATTATCGTCACATTGATTTTTGGTTAAAAGAAAACCAATCACGATAAAAATAAATGTTCAAAGAATTATTATCGGTAGAATTAATTTTTATCAAAAACAAGTAAATGTTAAAAAGAAACTTCGTTTTTCAGATACCATATTAATTACTCCAACTGAAATATTGGAATTTTCACACGCATTTGTAAAAATTACAAATTTACGTCGAGTGTTAATCTGTTGCATTAAGTAAAACATAAAATACTAAATTGAACACAAGAAATGTTTTAAAAATTAAACGCAGTCGGCAGGATTCGAACCTGCGCGGGGATACCCCAATAGATTTCGAGTCTACCGCCTTAACCACTCGGCCACGACTGCTGATATACAATGCACTCGCAACAAAGAGTATACCTGTCTAAATACGATAATTATTTTGGTTTCATTTTGTCCAAAGAATATATTATTTAAGCATGATAAAGCTGATGCTTTAATATTTAAGATTGAAATGGTTGAAGAAGAAATTAACGGATTTTGTTCCGTTTAAAACAGATCGCAGTTGCTAGAAGCGGTATTACAAAATATTGTAAAATAGTATACCACCGTACGTGTAGGGCAATCAAGGTTTACACATGAGCGAAGCTTTGGAACTTTTGAAAGGCACGAACAATGAAAATTAATGGAAATCATGCCGTGTTCGTGCCTCTCAAAAAGATCGTACCTCTCAAAAAAATCCGAAGCTTTGCTCATGTGTAAATGGGGTACCAAAAAAGGTTGTAAAAAAAGAAACGAGGCCATTTAAACTTTCCTTCCTAGAAATAGAAATGAAGACTCTCCAAAGTTCTTCATAAAAAAGGTACGTTCTCCCAGCACTAGAAATATGCTACGAATAACCTAACTTAGCAATCGCTTGTCAGGGCATTGCCGTTTCATTTGGAGAAGTCAGTCTTCTGTCTCGCAATTTGTCTAGCATGTTAGGAAGTGAACAAATGTTTCAGCGCGAATCTAGGCTGGGTTGATGGTTCCAAGGCGCAGCAGCCCATCCGATCGATTGAAATCCAACGTGGGCTTCAGGAAAGAAATATGTTTGAATTGCAGATAAGGAAACGAGCGACAGCGATGAATGTCGTGTAAAGCCAGTATTTCACTACGCTACTAGTCGCCGCGACTGCACGCGCAAATCGCAGCATCAGTACAGCGAACAGGGTGATTCACCGCGACATCGAGTCATCGCTCGTCACTCACCGCTCGTCGCGCGAGTAGAATTGAACATGTTCAATTCTTCTCGCCATGAGCCAGCGACTACTGACGAAAACAAAAATGGCTCAATGAACCGACGCTCGGTTCGCTGTACTGATGCTGTGATTTGTCGCAGCGACTAGTAGCGTAGTGAAATACAGGCTTAAGGTGGGAAATGGGAGCGGGAAAATAGCTGCGGAAATTCTTAAAGAAGATCTGCCGTCACCCACCAATCTCCATGTTTAGGAGTTAAGGAAAAAATGTAGGGATTTATTTTTCTTGAGACAATAATCAGTGATTCACATGTTTTTCAAGTGATTTGTGGTGCGGCCGTCTAGTCCTGTCGGTAATGGCTCCGACTGCAGTGCGGACGGTCCCGGGTTCGATTCCCGGTGCACAACGAGCCTGGGGTACTGGCGTCACCCCTGAGCTTCCATTTGGATGTCCAGGGCTTCAGGGTGGATCCTGAAGCCTTTCCCTTTCCTTCTCTGCCCCTCACATATTGCCATAGCACTACGGTGTTTTATAAAATAAAATAACTTCTTTAAAAAAGACGAACAAAAACTACATAGACATGAGGGTTCAATAATCCTGTAGTGCACTAGGCACTACGGTGATTTAAAAAAAAAAGTTATATTTTGCCGGGCGCAACCGGGACGAAAGTCTAGATTTCCCAGTTTTCTAATAATTTGCGTTTGTGTCTTTTTGATCACTGTCAAGTAGACAATACGGACCTGAAGCGATTAGCTCTTCTGCCACTTAACCTCTATGACGTCACACCCGATACAAGCCAGCCCCACCAACCCTATATGGCAATTTGTGCTTTATTATTATCTGCGCGGTCTCTCCTTCGCCCGAGGACTTTATATAGCGGCTTCAGACCGATCGTCAATTTTTGATCGTCCCTTAATAGCAGTAATGGCGCCTCGCATAAAAGCAACTACCTTCATTCAGTTCCCCAGCCACCCACTCCCTAGGGAGTGGAGGGGGTAACTGAGGCAGGTGTCCTGGGCGCAGGGTTCTGGGGAACGGTCCAATTACAGAACAGAATACTAAGATTGAAAAATTAAACATGCATTGTTAATTTGTTTTTTAAGAAAACAGGGTTTCTGCCATTTTGTCTGCGCAAAAGGTTGTGCTTCAGCTGCGCGATAGTATAGGGATGCGCAATAGTATCGGGATGCACGATAGTATAGTACGCGCGATAGATGCACGAAAGGATAGTTATGTGCGATAATATATAGAATGCACGATAGAATGTCGATTGAAATATAGCGACTATCGAATAGAGAGCCTCATGCTCAAAAAGTTAAAACAAATCAACTTTGAAGCTAACTCAGCGAAGAGCTAGCTCACGGACTAAAATCTGAGGCGCATCAAGCCTTTTTATTTATTTATTTTTATTATTTTTAAATCACCGTAGTGCACTACAGGATTACTGCACCCTCATGTCTCTATGGAGATATGTGAGGGGCAGGGAAGGGAAGGGGATTAGCAGCTGAAATAGCCAGGCTGCAGGATCCACCCCTAAGCTCTGGACTCCCTAATGAAAGCTCAGGGGTGACACCAGATATACACTCAGTGAGGGGAATTTCCCCACAAAAAAAAAACGAAAAAATAAAAGAGGGGCTGATCTAATTCGACATGGCCCAGGGCGTAGCATCCCGTGACGTCAGAAACACTTCCCCCCACCCCTACTCTTTTCCTCCCACCTGCTTGTTCAAACGTCGCTACAGGGCAAAAGGCAGTTGATTGTGATGGGCTTACGGATCGTTCGGGTGTACACTGGCAAGATAGCGTTTCAATCAACAGGATTACAGGCATTTATGAGCGAGGTTCCAACCTCTTCTCTGGTGAGCGGGGTCTCCTGGGACACACGGAGCGCTCTCACAGCGCTCTGTCTAGCTCCAACTGAGCTCACCGAGACTAGTGTGGGATTTGACGCTTTTACACTAGTCCGTTTCCTCCTATGTGAGCTCTAATCAACAATTAGCGATTATTATTATTTATTATTATTTTATTTTATTAACATATTCTCATTGTACAATGTAAACAAGAACATGTTATCACTCCGGGGGATTACCCCCACCCCCACCCCCCCACCCTTAGCCGCAGAGAAGTGCTAGCTATGAGGGTTGGGTTATCGATACTATAATAACAGAAATGGCGTGTATCTGTTCGATCGAGGTCTGGTGTTAGTTAACTCCCAGAATGATTAGTAGAACGCCGCGACGCGGTAAATATAATAACCGTAGAATTAGTTCGCGGCAAAAGCCATCTGAGACGGTCCAATTAAGTTGAACTCTAGTTCCAGTTCCTTACTGAAATTGAAAGGAACCTAACCGTTCCTCGTTCCTTTTCGAAAACAAACTGGAACTTTTACTAGAAGAATATTAAAAAATAAAAAAAACTCATTCAGAACGGATGAAAATACCTAAGAAATAAATTAAACAGCTACGAATGCCTAAAAATACCTAAGATTCAATTTATTCCAACAAGTCTGTTTGTAAATTGAATTTATATCCCGTGATCTTTGAATGCAAACGTAATCTTTGATGTTTAATGTTCTGCACACAGTAAAAACACAGTTCCTGAAAAAAAAAAGGAACAGTTCCAAGCGTTCCTTCTTAGGAAAAGGAACATATGCGTTGAAAAATGCTCAGAGAGTGACTCGTTTCATTACGAACAGAACTGTTCCGTTCCGACCCAACAGTTTGCAGATACAATCGAATTTTCAATTTTTAGTGTTTTTAAATACATTTTCATTTCAAGCGGCAGAAATTGAACAGTATCGCGGTGCATCAATTCCGCGATTTAAAAAATCCTTAAAGCCCTAAACGAGCCTTAAAAATGTCTAAAATGGGCTGCTTGCGGGTATGTATTGCAATTTAGTGAAACTTATTAAAAGTTGAGCTGAAATTTATTAGAAAAGCACTCGTCCAAATACATATTTTTTACACTTTCCCTTAGAAGTTTAAGGTACAGTTCCGTAACTACGAACAGGATATCGCGTTTATCGATTTTATGACCTACACGGTGTGCCACAATACGCGCCCTCATGCAGTCAGAAAGCACGCGCGCGTCGCCGAGAGCATACGCGAGAGAGCTGGAAGAGCCGTGTAGGAAAGTTAGCGCTTCTGCTACCAGCGTGCAGTCGTGGCCGAGTGGTTAAGGCGATAGACTAGAAATCTATTGGGGTATCCCCGCGCAGGTTCGAATCCTGCCGACTGCGATATTCGTTTTTTGTTACCAATTCGTACGAATGTGCTATTTAGAAAAATCAATTTGGATTCTATGTGTTAGACAAATAAGATTTTCTCGATTGTTTGTCTCGCCATAAATATTTTCTTTTTCTTTTTTTGGGACAATTTTCATTTATTAGTTAGAAAAAATATATAACAAGGCCGGAAAAACACTGTCTACGCGT
Source organism: Melogona broelemanni (assembly GCA_033995665.1). Lineage (NCBI taxonomy): Eukaryota > Metazoa > Arthropoda > Diplopoda > Chordeumatida > Chordeumatidae > Melogona > Melogona broelemanni. The sequence continues at coordinate 3,805 of JAUJYS010004560.1, read as the reverse complement.
ACGTATTTTTTTTTCTTTCACGTATTATTTTTTTCTTTTCTCTTTTTTTTAGAATAAAGATTTTGTACGATAATTTCAAAATATGTCAAATTCTTCATTTTGTAAAGCTGTCTTTTTTCCGAGTTTAATAAAATGTGAATAACTTTTTAGCAAATACATGTAATCTTGCATGTAGTGTGTGTAGTAAATGCTCATATTACAATATCGAAATTCAATTAGAAATAATTTTTCAAATATTTTTTACAATATCAACATGTAAATGCGCATATTATAACTCGTGTTTTGTTTTCAATATTGTTAATAGTCTCACTTCTTTGTAAACTGTTTCCGAGATATGAGTCGAGATCTGAATCTGCCGGTCTCTGTTGGAAACCGAACCAACACTTCTGGCATAGAATGCGAGAGCGCTATCCACAATGCCAATGTGATTATTAGAATGGGCCATTATAATGTGAGCAATATTAGTGGCGCCATCTAGTGAGGAACTGATGAATTATTTGCTTTTAGACAGCGCTTCGGGGCACATAATAAAAAAGCGGAATGTTTAAAAAATTTTCCAATTAATTATCCATGTACATGTGTACATGTATTAGGGGCGTCCAATAAGTTTCTGGAATTATTTTTTTTAAAGAATGCCTGAATGGATTTTCATGAAATTAGGCTAAAGTACTATCCATGTATTGTTGAGCCTCTTCTCATTTTTTCAATTCGATTTAGAAAACTGCACGTGCAAGAAATTTGAGCGCCAAGATGGACGCCGACGAGATTGCGGTTCAGCAGCGTTCAGTTGTCCGTTTATTGCATTTATAAGGCATTTTAGAATCAATTTTATTCGAAGTCAGCATTTTTTATTATTTTTTTTTTAAATCACCGTAGTGCCTAGTGCACGACAGGATTACTGCACCCTCGTGTCTCTATGGAGAGGGGCAGGGAAGGGAAGGGATGGGGAATGGCAGCTGGAATAGCCAGGCTGCAGGATCCACCCCTAAGTTGCGATGTACAAAATAATAACTTTTGGTAGATTAATAAAAGAAACGAACAATGGTTACGTTTGTTTTTCGCACCGATACTATCAATATTGTTTTGAAAATAAAGGAATTATACATACACCGATAGTATTTGAACTAAAATGTCGTCCTGTTCTCAGTATCTTCACTGTTCCGTTTATTGCAATACGGTATGTATCAACGATCAGATAGAATCAAACGTTAAAAATCTATGCATAGATATAATCGAACGTTAACGACGTTGATACTGGGTTGACCATTGGAAAATAAGACGGGCAGCACGGCTATTTTTAAGAAGTAATTAGTTTGAATGAATTCGTCGTTTCAACGCCTCACAGTATGAGACGGATAATGGTTGAACTCTCAATTGTATTGTGACTACCGATAAGGGAAGCAATAACCCATTTTTAATCTGAAGGCCTCTCACACTGACTTAATGTTATGTTTTTCCGAACGGGACGATGGGACGACCCTTCTTGTCCCGGGTGAAGCCGGGCAATTTTTCTAGTAAATATATAAATATATAAGCAATTGAGGGCATGATCCATAGCAACCAAGAAACATCAATATATATTTGTCCAATTGTATAAAAACGTAACTGACCACAAGCATGGGCCTTAACATCGATTGCGCAAAAATATAATTGATAACTCATCGTTGTTCGTAAAAAAAAATATAATTTAAAGAAACACATTTAATGGCCCATGCCTGTGGTCGGTTGAGTCATTTAAACTTTATATTTTTCCTGTTCTACTCTGAAATTCTCTTTTAATAAACTTTTCTAATTTTATTATCAAGGTCTCAACTGCAAAAATGAAGTTAATAAAAATATAACTACTTCTTCGTTTTAAATGTAACTGCTATAACCCTTTCTAGAAAAGGTGCGTCAAATAAATTTGCGTTCTGACAATTTTATTCATGTTAGCGATAAAACGAATGCCAGCAACGGAATAACCAATTGAATTTGAAATGTGGGAAAAAATGGTAAAGCACACCAGTTTGCCAACGTGTGCCGGGCCTGAAATCCAATACGAGGCGAAAACACCGAAATGACGATTTTAATCTACAGCCAGGTTGACTCGTTTCCGATGAGCAAGGTAAATCGGGGTGGGAGAGGAAAGCTTCACCGACATAAAAAATGAACGGAGAGGTGGTGTGTGGGGGGATGCTACGTGACCGATAGCTAATGTCAGCGTTTTGCCCACGCGTTTGTTCGCGTCTCCCGTATCATCTGTCGGGAGTTGCCGCCGTCACTATCACCGCCGTAACTATTGCCGACACCCCGATGCAAATCAACAAATATCTAGGCGCGCGCACGTCTAATACGTTCTTTGATGAAATTTCTGTCGTCATGGCAACTGACATGCTGCTGCGGCGCAAATATGGACGCGATTCTCCTCTGGGCGCGCGCACCCTCTCGCGGCGGAAATAAGAAGCCTGGTTTCCATTAACCATTTTGATAGGTGGCGATAACAACGTATTCCAAAACGGCTTTATGCTTTTAAAAAATTATTCTTTACGTTATCATTCACTGAAGCGTGGTTATTTATTTTCGGCGAATACCTTCATCATCTCAAAACAAAAGCAAAACTGAAAGCAAATTGAATTTATAATTACTCTCGTATAAAGCACACAGGATCCTATATGGATCTAATTCTGTTTTTGTATCGGAGCACCAGCAACTAAATAAATGAGATGGCTGCTTCATTGATCTCTGATCAATTGTTTTTAAAAAATCAAAGTATGGTTTCGATTAGCGAACCTCTGGGTTATGACCTTGATATGACCTTGGTAATGACCTTCAAATTCAAAATAAATTATGCTATCCTACTAGCCCCTCGTCGCCCAACATTCTTCTAAAACATTTCTTCGTCAAACGCTTCGTTTTCATGATATTTGCAAATGTCACAATGCGTGCCTCACCCTGCATAGCAGTGATAGCACATACGATCGTAGACTGATATTTTACATCGGAAAATTGGCAACTAAATATATTTAATATTAGACTACTCCACTAATCCCGTACTATCTTATTTTTTTTAAATCCAAGCAGAGCATGGTTTTGATCCACGGACCTCTGGGTTACGGGTCCAGCACGCTTTCACTCTGCTGACTTAAACAATTGTTCCGTAAATGTCCATTATGACGTACAAACTTGGGAAGGGCGATCTAACTTTGCACCTTTTTTGTTGCAAGCAGGAGCTACGTTATGGAAACCGGGCTTCCTGACGTAACTTATTTCAACGACGTCTCGACCAGCCTCGCTGAACAGTTGCGTGGTTGCGATATTGGAGCAAAAATAATGGCACGGAAACGGTGAAGCACTCTTTCAATTTCCTCAGAAAAAGGGAAACCCGAGTGTTTATACCGTGTATAATGTAAATAGTAACACATCCTCCTCAGACCAACTGCCCACCCGTGAATGTCCACACCTGCAATTCTAAACTGGATGATGTAGAGGAGGTAGCAGAGTAGCATATAGCAGTCACGGTACAGCATAGGCGATCTATAGAGCTACGACCGCGTGCAGCTCCTCGAACTTGCCAACCCAACAAAAAGGGTAACGAATAGTTTCCATTGGTTGGTTTGTCAGTCCTGGGACTGGTTTTAACAGCAAAATATCGTTTCCGGACCCCGACCCTCGATCCCCCGACACCTGCTGTTGTTCTTGGCACAATACAGAGGTGGTTTGTACCATTTGTACCTTCCCCCGCGCACTATCACGAGCCAATCCAACAATCGGCTGCGCTGGGAATCGAACCCAGATCCGCTGGTTGGTAAGCGAGCACGCTACCTCT
>JAUJYS010004559.1:0-11844 GCA_033995665.1 Melogona broelemanni | reverse complement strand
AGAATGCTTTTCCTATAGGGTCTATGGGATGGAACCCGAAAGCACCCAATATATTGAGGGCTACGTTAAGTTGCCCTTGTCGATAATTGGGGCCATCGATGGGGGTTCCAGCTCCTCGCCATTGACTTTCCATTAGGTACCCGGATGTTCAATCGTCGAAGACAGTAAGTTGCCTTCGACCAAAGTGGTAACCTGTGGAACAGATAATTAAATTATCTGTTCCTTTGTTCGATTCTTTCTTTAATTTTGATCGGGAATGGCATAGAATAGCCATTCCCTTTATTCTGTGTCGACGATATTAATATCGCCGACTTGGTTTTAATGCCGAGGGTAAATAAACCCTCGGCTTTTCGTTCCGAGAGTAATGAAACTCTCGGAACGACACGAACGTCACATCCAAATTCGCTTCGTGAAGCAGCCGAATTTGGAGGAGTTCGTGTCAGGTAATTTATTAGCTCTAATAATTTTTTTCCTCAGTTTTTATAGTAGTTATTGAAAAATGTAAAGGCTATACATATCATTTAAATAAATAAATATGCTAATTGATATGTGGTCGTCAGAAACGGTTGGTTTATTTGGCATCTGCTGAATAAATCAATTTGGGAAGAATTGCAGTCTGGTCACATGTCCTCTCGACTCCATTGCTATTTGACACTATTTTGTTTATCCCAGCCCAGACCCAAATAGTCTCTTAATTTTTAAATTTGTTAATCACCTTATCGAAATTTGGTCAACTGTATTTTGTTTCGGCTCTGATGATGATCCTTAATTGCTAAGCTTTACTACCAAATCTAGTTTTTGCGATGGATTCCACTGAAATGGACGTCGATATACAGTACAGGTACCGGCGTTTTTCAATGAAACTCATGTTTGTCAAAATCTTTCGAGATTGGTGTGCGTCCCATCATTTTTGGTTAAAATTAAAATCATGCCACAGTATAATCAATTGATTAGTTCAACGTTACTCTTTTCTAAATTTCAAGCAGAAATTCGTTTTTCTCATCAGAAAGGCCTAGATGCCAACTGTGTGGTTACACGACTACGGCCCCGTTCTCTCTCTTCCCCTACTACCAAGTTTTTTTTTTTTCAAATCTCCGTACTGCCTAGTGCACTACAGGGTTACTGCACCCTAATGTCTATGGTGAGGGGCAGGGAAGGGAAGGGGAATGGCAGCTGCAATAGCCAGTCTGCAGGATCCTCCCCTAAGCTCTGGACTCCCTAATGGAAGCTCAGGGGTGACGCCAGTACCCCAGACTAACGAATAAACGAAAGCCTGCGCCGGAAATCGAACCCGGGACCGTCCGCTTCTTAGGTTGTTGTCATACCCACTGAGCCATCGGTACGTACCACTGAGTTCCGAACTAACCGGTTTAAATACTCATTTCTTAAACTTGCAGTCGCCAACGCTACGCCCTGGGCGATGGCGCTCAACAAAAGCTGACCAACGCGTCAGTTTTCCTTTCCGGTTTCGGAGCCCTTGGGGTAGAGATCGCCAAGAATCTGGCGCTGGTCGGTATCAAGAAGCTAACCATCCACGACGCCGTGGTAGCCAGCGCCTCCGACCTGCAGGTCAACTTCTTCCTGGACCGGGTGGCCGTTGACAAACAGCAGAGGTACACATGTGTAATAGTTTCATAAGCGGACTCGATCTCGAAAGTTTAAGTCGACTGTTCAATGGGGTTGTGTCAACTGTAACTTTCATTGCAGCTTCTGGCTATTTTGGTATTGTCGAAAGAATTATAACTTGTGATGATGTTTTCTGATTGGTTCCCAGGGCCACCGGTAGCATACCGTTGCTGCAGGAATTAAATCCCAGCTTGGACATCGATGTCTCAACTCTGACCTTGCAGACCGACAGCGATTTGGAGTTTCTGAGAAGTTATCAGGCAAGAGTTTTATCTTTTGAACGATCGATCACAACCACAATATTTTTGCACCCATTGTTTTAGTTGCTAAAAAATTGCTTTTATATTTTAATTCCAGTGTGTGATCCTGACAGAATGCCCGATTGAGCTGCAAATTTGCATCAATAATTTTTGCCGAGTCCAGAATCCTCCTATAAAGGTATGTGGAAATTTTCCTTCCGACTACCAAGTTTCATTCTATGGATTGTCTTGCCGTTTTATAATTTTAAAATTATGTTGTTGCCTCGTTCAGTTTATTAGCAGCAACACTGTCGGTATTTTGGCCTGGATCTTCTGCGACTTCGGACCGCGCCACGAGATACTGGACATCAACGGCGAAGAACCGAACGATGCCTTTATCTCTCTCATTACTCAGGTAAATCATCTGCGGACATATTTATATCCGTTGGGGAATTTAGATTGTGAATGTTTTTTTTTGGACAACGAATATATCTAAGACATTTTCCTGCGATCTCCTTGGTTGTTAGGAAGAGGATCGCCTGACGGTGAAACTGGTGGAGAACCAGCGCACCCGATTCGATACCGGCGACAGCGTGTCGTTCCACGAAGTGGGCGGCATGACGCAGTTGAACGGATCGGTGTTTCCCGTGGAGGCCCTTGGACCGACCACTTTCAGCATCCGCGTGACTGGCAACGCGGGCACCTACACCGGCGGCGGCGCCTGTCGCCTGCGCAAGACGTCAGTCTGTCTGGCTTTCGTGAGTAGCTAGTGCTTTTGTTCGACTGTTTTTTTTTTAGTCCTGATCACTGTAGTGAATAGATTTAGATTTAGATTAATGTGATCGCCGCTCAGAGCATTCTGACGATTTACGTATAATTGCACGTTTGTGTATGATAACTACGTACCGGTATAAAACAACGTTTAACAGGACTATAGGCGATTTTTGTACCCCTCGTGTCACTATGGCGATATGTGAAAGCCCGAGCCTGGAATCGAACCCGAGATCGCCGCACACATGGCGGATACTCTACCACTGCGCTACGGCGACCGCTCTTTTAGACTCGAGCATTTGCCATAAGAGTTATTACACTCGGTATTAATTCATAATTTAATCGAGCTATTCAACGAATTTTCTAATATTCGGTTGTTGGGGCTCATGCTTGCATCAGGTAATGTTTTATATTATCTGTCCGAGACGTCGAATACTACATAATAGTCGGCGAGTTTGTGCAAAAAAATATAATGATTCATGTACATGTATCTAGCTGTCTTTTCGATTTCTCAGTTGGATTTGTCAACACTGGCAAGGGCAAGTTTAAGGATCACGCGTTATTTTGTCGCAGTGTTTTATTTTATTTTTAGGTGGCTGTAATTATAATAAGGTCACAATTTGGAATGTTATATTTGGAAGACATTACCTGTATGCTTGTTTAGGTTTCATTTTAGTTACCTTATTTATTTATTTTTATGAATGAAACATTTAAATATTCAAATTTAATGATGAAATCAAAATAATATTTTCATAGCTAGCCACTGACCTACTTGAACAGCAGTTAGAAAATGTTTTAACTCATTTTATTAATTTGCATTGTTCAATTTAGTTACCTGACTGTTTTCTCTGCATATTCTAGGAATCTCTTTCGTCCCAGTTGTTCAGGCCGAAATTTGTGGAGGTCAAGGACAATGAAGCGGTAATACATACAACCAGCCGTCGATCGTGAAAGTGAAGTTCTCCATTTGATTAATAGTCGATGAAGTTGTTGAATAATTGTATTCTTGTGCCTATTTTCAGGATCGTTGGTCATCCCATCTCGCCTTCTTGGCACTCTCAGATTTTACCAAGAGCCGTGGCCACCTTCCCGAGCCGTGGAACGAGTCCAGCGCAAAGGCGTTCAACGCCATGGCCGATTCGATCAAAGCGAATCTGCCGTGCAGTGTAAATTGCCCAACCTTATTTTTGAACCTCCTCTGATCTTCGGAATTGGCAATCGTGGATGTCTCAATCGAACTTTTTTTTTTTTTTTTTTGCGATGGCGTTAGGTGGATCTGAATTACGATCTGTTAAAGAAGGTTGCCATGACTGCGTCAGGAATTTTGCCACCTTTATCCGCCTTCATTGCAGGTTAGTCTGGATTTGGAAAATTGTTTCATTAATGCAATGGAACTGTAGTGTATTTTTCAATTGCTGTGAATGCTAATATTTCAATACATGATATTCTGTACAGAAATCACTACTGTGTAAAGCACACTAACTATGATGTTGCTTTCTATTTTCTAATTATTACATTGTACTGGAAACACAATTATTCCGCTTTTCTTGTAGGTGTGGTAGCCCAGGAAGCCATTAAGGCCATTACTGCGAAGTTTCTGCCGCTGAACCAATGGGTAAGCAAGCAATGGTCGAGCAAGGCACCAAACGAATTTTAATAATTTCATTATTGGCTTCAGTAATTTTTATTATTAAATTTTTTTTTTTTCAGTTTTACTACAACGCTGCTGACATCTACCCCGAGGCAGACACGCAGAATCGCAGTGGTGAAACTGTTCCGTAAGTTAATTAATCATTTGAGATTGTTCAGCCCTTTTAAGAATTGACTGAATTGCTTTTCAATGTCGAACCTATCGTCCCGTGTAAATTGGAACCTCTCGCAAAATTACCTGGCAATTTGTCAGTCTCTCTGGATATGAAAATTCTTGATCGATAACGTGAAAGTACATCTCCATGTCAACGAACGCTTTTCTTATTTAGGCTGGCGTTGGGCGATCCTGCTATTTGCTTGGGCGAGACAGTATTAAAAACTCTGAAATCGATGAAAGTGTTTATGGTGAGAAATGAATGTTTAATCTTTGAAATAAATTAGCTTTTGAGTTCAATAAGTTAAAGGGAAATAAATTATAAAAAAAAAAATTAAAGGCACGCACAATTATGAGCTAGCGAATGTTTCGAGAGTTGCCAGGCTTTTTTAACGGATTTCAATGATCTCATCTAAATAAAATTGCTGAATTTTGTTTTTATCATTAAAGGTTGGTTGTGGGGCCATCGGCTGCGAGATGCTCAAAAATCTCGCGCAATTAGACATTGGTTGTGACGACGGAGGCCTAGTAAGTTGTGTGTTTACTTTTGGTATAAAACCAATCAAAACAAAAAAATTATTAATTATATTTCCTTAGAAGGCTGAACTACAAAATGTATTTACAGGTTTCTATCGCCGACGACGATTTGGTGGCGAAGTCGAATTTGAGCAGGCAATTTCTCTTCACCAATAGTTCTTTACAAGTAGGTGTCCCCTGTTCCATTCGATTCGTTCCTACGGCGTGTGCTCAGAAATGATGAGTAGCAATTTCTGATATTTATTTTTGTTCCGTCTCGCAGAAGCCAAAATGTGTAGCAGCTTCTGAAGCGATCAATAAATTCAGGCCAGGCAAGACAACTACCCCTCTCTCGTTTAACAGTTATTATGGGCATTCAGGCCAAACGGGTATAATAATTATAATTTTCCTTCTTGTTTTTTCCAACAGCCATGGCCATCAAGACTTACATGACCAAAGGTAAATATTTTTGTGTCAAATAATATGTGGATTTTATTGGTATTTTAAAATTCAAGCTATGATCCTTTAGTTAGATACATCCAGTTCCTGGTAAATATTTATAAATGAGTCGTAGGGGGTTTTGTTCAAATTCAGAGCAACTGTCAGCCATTTCTTTAATGTTGTTGACGCGCCTGTGGCTTTGTATCAACTACAAAGAAGTCGTGAATTGACGGGAAAATTATAGAACGTAATAATAATTCATTTAAAAATTACTCTTATCATAAATTAAAAAATTTTAGCGGTTCAGCTCTTTAAAACACGGATCTTAAGTTCCGTCAAATAAAATGTCAGACGTCCTACAAATATATTGCCTCATTTCTCGTCTAGTGGGACCCGAAACGGAAGAAAAGACGTTTTCGGATCGGTTTTTTGGCTGCCAGAACGTCGTCATCAGTGCCTTGGACAACGTGGAGGGTCGGCGATATTTGGACAAGTGAGTGCTGCATCAAGTTCGTCAATCTAAAATTGTCTTTCAAAGATCGCGTTACTCGATAGATTGAATGACAAAATGTTCTATTCTCGCTTTAGACGGTGCGTTCGAGCCAGTCTGCCCATGTTCGAGTCGGGAACGATGGGCACCAAGGGTCACGTTCAGGTGATCCTGCCGTATCTCACCGAATCCTACGGCAGTCAGGTAATCTCCTTTTCCATCTCGATTAAGATTGGCACGATTAAGACTTTCTGATTACAGTTAAAAATTTCAACGAATCCTCTTGCATTTCGATCTCTTTGCAGGCCGATCCCGTGGACGACGACATTCCGTACTGTACGCTCAAGTCATTCCCCTCTCGCATCGAGCACACCATCGAATGGGCTCGTGATAAGGCAAGTCATATCTTGTTATTTTCCTCCACATATTAGTCTGCCAATAACCAAAAAAGGAAAACTGGGATTAGCGTCAGAATGAAGATAGTAACATCAACCCAACTTAAAGCGGTCTCTTAAAATGTCTTTTATGTTTTTTTACTGATTTGCAGTTTGAAAGTATTTTCTCGAAGAAACCCGATGTGGCCAAGAAGTTTGGCGACTTAGTTCCTGTGATGAAAGCTATTCTAGAGGTAGGCATGTCCCTTACGCTTATTAGTATTAAATTATTTTGTGCAGCAGTAGATGCAGAAGTGAGTGCTGTGTAACATGTAACATCGAATTTGAGTCTCCAGAATACGAAATACGAAACCCGTCGATCTTATGCCATGTTCAATGCCTTTTATTTTATTTTTTTCCCTGGCGTCGTTCAGAAACTGGAACAGGGCGCCCAGCTGGATGCCATCTACCAGGAAATCAACATGGAGAAGATAAGCGGCAGCCTTCAGGTCATTCTGAACCAGCGACCGAAGACGTGGGACGAGTGTCTGGCGGAGGCTCGCAAGAAGTTCGAGAAATATTTTAACCACAAGGCCAAACAATTGCTCTACAAGTTCCCGCCCGACTTTGTCCTCTCGGACGGCAGTAAGTAATGAGGGGGAATGACCGCTCGATTGGAGGTGTTGCTATTGTGATCCGCTTGGTTCGGGGGCGATTCCGGGCTCGATTCCCGGTCGGGCTTTCGTTATTCGACCCCCAGGTATTGGTGAAATGGTGCCCCTCTGTCAATGCTATTTCGAAGCGATTAGAGGAGTAAAGAATCTCCTGTAGTGTTTTACGTTGTAGTGAATAAAAGTAAAAATGATTTCACATATATTTCTTCTGTTATAGCAGTGCTATTTTCAATATGGTTTTACCTTGTTGCAGTTTCGCGGTGTTATCTTTTTCGGTGGGATTGCGAATGTGTCTAAAAAGGTGTTCTTATGTGACAGGTCCGTTTTGGCAGTCTCCACGACGAGCGCCGCGACCTCTGGAGTTTCAGCCGGATAACGAAACGTGAGTTCTTAAAAAGTTTCCTGGCAAGCCAGAGCTCACTAGTAACTTAAAACTTACAGAATTACTTCAGGGTATCGGTATGCAATTTTTGTACACAAAGCAAAGTACGAGCATATTGACTAATTGACTTATACCGAAATAAAACTATTTTTTACTTACGGTCTTTTGAGTGCTTGATCTGAAATAATCGCAAGATATTTGATAATTTCTCGGTGATCGTTTGAGGACACCTTTCAATTAATTTTGTTAACTTTTGTGTGTGCAGGCATATGGATTTTGTGGTCACAACGGCGAGGTTACTGGCTGCGGTCTGGCAGGTTCCAGTGAGTAATTCGGTTTGTGATCTTATTTTTACGCTTATAGCAAGTACCGTTATCTAAGAAGTTGTGCGTCGCATTTAGAAATATTGGTTGCTATCTGCCGGTTCAAAATCGGCAAAATCCTGATTTCGCTGTTCTTTCTCTCTCTTCTCACGTCAGGAGTTGCCCGATTTGGGAGCGAGCGAGGCGCTGTCCGCGGTCACTATACCCGGCTTCATTCCCAATGTCGAAAAGGTAGGAACGAAAATCGAGAATTTTGGTTTAATTTTTTTGTTTTTACGTCGTTGTCCGGGCGACGCTGACTCGTTGTGTTATTCTTGCTCAGCACGTTGAGACCGACGAGCGAATCATGCCTTGGATGGTTCAGAAAAGCCAACCCGAGCAGGACCACCTGCAAGACATAAAGCATCTTCGGGACGTTGTCAAACAGGGTGAGTTTTAACCCTCGCTCTAGATTGTTTTTTTTTTTTTTCTGCGGAATTTGCGCGGTTTTTTTTGTGCATCAATTTTTGGCAATTTGCGAATCTACTAAATGCAAATGGCGTTGCAAATAATAAAAATTGCAATTTGATTTAAAAAAAAAAAAAAAAAACTATCAAAGAAAAAATTGCCTGTCCACAGTTTTTCTATTAGTATCACGTCTGTTATTTGCGCGAATTTGATAGTATAAATTTGTTAGAACTCGGTAACCCTGAATTACTATCATTGAATTACATAAAAGAAGATAAACTTGACATGTTTGCGTTCTATATTCGTTTTTTCTCGCCTACAGATTTCAATGGCATATGCCCGATTGAGTTCGAAAAGGACGACGACGCCAACGGCCACATCAACTTCATCACGCTCGCTTCTGTGAGTTGGCTCGATGTGCCCTGCTTTGCTCTCTTGTACTTACTAATCGCCCTGGTAACATTAGTTGATTTGGATTGGCGAAAATTATAAAAATATATCTTGACTGCGTTTATTTTTTTAGAATTTGCGGGCCGAGATGTACGGATTGGAGCCGGCCAGCATAGACGTGACGAGGAGAATCGCTGGCAAAATTATACCGGCGATCATCACGACAACGTCTGCAATCGCTGGTCTGGTACGTTGCCGTTTGTCTAGTTCTCTTATCGATTAACATGTGTTAAATTTCAGTCTTTGTCGAGTGATGATTGAGCCTGTAAAAATACTATTTTTTTTATTCGACTCTGATTCCAATAATTTGCAGCTAACACTGGAGCTTGTGCGCCACGCTAAACGGAGTCCGAGAGAGAATCATTCCAACTGCTTCGTAAATCTTGCCACGTCTCTGTTCGTTTTCTCCGAGCCAGCCGCGGCACCCGTCATCAGCCTGGGGTGAGCACAAATCTTTTTTAATTTTATTTTCATACTAATACACTGAAAGTAATGGAAGTCGAGGGAAAATCGGAAAATAACCATTGTACTTAACAGATACGGCCCTATTCGTTTGTTGCTTTGAAAATACGTGATCGCCTAGTAGACCATAAAATGACATTATGTTCATGATTCATTGCAGTTCCAATTTGTCTTTCACCTTGTGGGACACGTGGGAAATTCGTGGCAATCCCAAGTTCAGCCTGAAAGATTTCCTGACTACCATCAAGGTTGGTTTTTTGTGTAAATCGTTCGTGCCGAGGTAGGGTTAGACATTGACCTACTTCCGGAACGGTACTTTATAAGAGTCGTCTAATTTGTATTTTTTTTCTTTTTTAAAGGAAAAATATGGTATCGAAGTGACCATGATTGTGCAAGGAACAAGGATAATCTACATGCCGCTTCTGCCCGGACTCTTCGCCAACGACAACAAGAAATTAAATGAAAGGTAATTTAATTATTCGATTAACATTACTGAATAAGAGTTAATTTCAATTATTGAACTGTTGCGTTGGCCCAAAAATAATCAGTGGGAACGGCCCTTAATGGTATAAAAAAAATGTTGCCAAGCAATTATTCAAGCTTATAATTGCATTATTAGTGAGTGTCATAGTACTTGTTAATTTTTGGTCAGGTTCTAACAAGAATCTTTATCTGCAAATTTGTATTCCCAAATGAATGACACGTAATTTAAACAATTTTGTTAATTCCATGTTCGTTTTGCAGCATGCTGAAGTTGATCGCCGTCCCCGAGAAACAACTGTACGTGGAACTGACTGTCGGAGTGAAGTTGGATAACAGCGAGGAGGAAGAACGGGCCGGGCCACCTGTCAAGTACTATTTCATTTAAAAGGAGTGGGGTTCCCTCGGATCTCTTTGCGTAAAACGTAAGTTAAGGTGCTCCCCTGACGATGCATTTGATTTAGCATCTGTACTAAAACTTGTTTAATTATGGCGCCGTTGAATCATCGAACGCTTACCCTGTACCGAGAACCAAAGACTATCGAAACGTGCTCAGAAGTTGAAAATCTGGAATAAATTTTTAACAAAAATAAGGATGTCGGAAACGTAAAAGCTCGTGACATTTTTTTATTATTATTTCACATTAAAAAGGAAGATATTTGATGAATGATACAAGAAAAATCGAAAATTGTTTACAAACATGAACATGTTTTCAAAAACATGTTATCAAATTCAATTGCTCGTTTATTAAAAATTACAATTAACATTTTAAAACTTCGCTTGTGATTAACGAGTATTTTTGAAAATACAGTGCATTTTTCTTTCTATAAAAAAACATCCGTACAGTTTGTACCATCCATCAAATCTGTGCTACATATTCTCGTGAATCGTAAAATGAAAGAAAATATTCAATTCCAGCCAAGTATCTTGGTTAAAAAATGTCGAAAGAAGCATCCCTCGTCCAACTATCACTTTGTAAATAAAAAGTTCTTAGTTGTCTGATCAGTGCCCCAGTTGTGATTGGTCATCTTCGTCACGTCTTCTAACAAACAATCCAGTAGCTGCTTCATTTTCTCTTTCTCCTTCAGCTGTTGCTTGAGTCTGCAAAAACAGATAAGTACAGTGTTATTAGGCTACTAACATCTTTGACGAGGAAACAGCCACCCTTAAGCTTAAGTAACTGATACAAAATTACTTTTGAAAGAGCAATCTCACGTCCTTTATTCCAGTTGCATCATTGACGATCAATAAATGAAACGCGAAACATTTAACCTGAGAAATTGGCTCTTGAAATTAATTTCAATGGATTCCAAATATCATTGAACAATAAATTAGTAAAACTAACTCTTTTATTCTATCGCTGCTGCGCTCGTCAATCTTCTCTTCCAGCTGTTCCAGTTTAATCTTCAGCTCACTCATGAGTTCCCTTGCTTTATTTAGCAAATCTGTGAACAAATTTTTAATACAAGTAATTATACTTAACTCATTAATGGTTGACATTTAATATGATCATTTCACAAGAGGCCAAATTACTAATAAATTAAGTTGAAATGTGATAAACGACAAGACGATTTCAGATATTAGTCGGGGTATTTGAAACTATTTTATTCACCCAAAAATTCAAATTTCCATGGTGTTTTGCAACGATCGTAAAAATCCACAGTATGTACGCGTATGAAGACAAAAATATCAAATAAAATTGAGACATACTTGTACATTAATATTCATCGAACCAAGACGAGTCAACGATGAACGAACAATTTTATTTGGTATTTTTGTCTTCATACGCGTACATACTGTGGATTTTTAAAGAGATGAACATTTTTCAGTGCAAAGTTCTACGTCGAATTTTTATTTGCAATTTGTTTTAAATCGTAAAAATATTAGATCGCACGTCTTACTGTAATGGTTGTGCTTCTTTTGCACAAGTTTATCCTGCAACTGTTTGACCTTAACATTTAGATCATTTTGCTCGTAGCTCGCTTCTTTCAAGCGTTGCAACAGTATCTTGAAATCCCTGGAAAATATTAAATTACAAAGCCTTTTTATTACATTTTTTGCCATCCGCGAAAAGGAAATGGAATCATGTATAGAAATGAGAATCCGTAACACGGCTGGAATTAGACAAGAGTGGAGATATCGGCAAAAAATATATTATAATTGATATTTGGACAATGCACCCGGTTAGTTTACTAGTCATATCACGATATTCTGCGTATATACACACAAACACTCAATTAATTGGGAGGAATGCAGTATTGGACCACAACAGGGATTTTTTGAAAATTCACTTTTTAGATGTAAAAAGTGTGGAGAAGATGAATAAAAAAAATGAAGGTGCGGAAAGCAAAATTAAGGGAGATAC
>JAUJYS010004558.1:0-11845 GCA_033995665.1 Melogona broelemanni | reverse complement strand
ACGAGGGTGCAGTATTCCTGTAGTGCACTAGGCGCTACGGTGAATTATAAAAAAAAAAAAAAAAAAAAAAAAAGTGGAGAAAAATGTCACTTCAAAAATTGGTTAGGGAAAACCCAAGGAACTTGATTTCCCAGTAAGAACCATGTACGACTTTTATTCCAGAGCGGAAAGCATCAAAGGTTGTTCATCGGCAAAACCGTCTGAGGCTGCGTGTAACGTGGTACCCAACATGATAACGAGCCCAACCTCTTCGGGCGGTACCTTCTTTGGTCGAGAACATTCGCCGTTGCAGTCTGAAACCTCGCCAGGTATGGCAGATTTTTTTTAAGTGACTGAACCGAGGCGAGATTTTGGATTTTGGTAGCTTACGGCAATGTTTTTCTGCACTAGTTGCAGCCAAGAGCACGCTCAAAGTCAGCGGAAGTAATTCGTATCTGAAGGAGGAGCTCGACGTTCTCAGGTGAGGGGATCTTGTCTTTAACCTTGTGTAGTGCAGAGTTCGGGTCAGGGAAACTTATTTCGACAAAGTCAGGAAAAATCGTCCAAAAGTTGAAGAAAAATACCGGGGAAAGTCGTGGAATATTTAAAACAGAATTGAAACATTTTTTTTTTCTGAATTTCTTTTTACACTTACGATTACGAATTATCTGTTGCTTAGATGTGTATAAAAAAAAAAAAAAAACAGTTTTCTTTGCTCTCGCTTTTTTCTTTTCTATGTGTTGCTTGAATTTTTTTATAATTATTTTTTCTTTAATACATGGGAAGATCATAAAGAAATGACGCCTATTTTTTTATTTCGAAAATAGAACGTCTCAGAAAAAAACGAAAATATACATTAGAAAGAACAACTAATTGTCTACATTTTCCATAAATCGCCATCGACATTGATGCATTTTTCGATATTTCATCACATGCCTTTGGAACCGAATTCGAAGAGAGCTTTCAAATTGAATAGGATGCTAATGACGAACTTCATTTTTAACTTCAGAACTATTCTGTAATCGCTAAGAAATTTCTTTAGGGGGCCACAAACTGTGCAGATATGATGTGACAAGTTTGGTGATGGAACAACAAGTTTTAATGAAGAACCTCTGCACAATATACTACGCAGAGAATTTTAGGTGTCTGGGCCGTTCGTTTTCCTTCGCACTTGTTATTCCATCGCCAAACTTTGCACATCATCTCTGCACAGTTATTTGTTGGGTCTCTTTGAAGAAACAGATTAGCGACTACAGAATAGTTCTGAAATCGTTTCAACGATTACAGAGTAGTTATTAAGTTAAAAATGAAGTTCGTCATTGGCTTCCTATTCAATTTGAACGCTCTCTTCGACTTCAGTTCCTAAATCATGTGATAAAAAATCGAAAAATGAATCAATGTCGATGGGGATTAATGAAAAAGTAGACAATTAGTTGATCTTTCTAATGTATATTTTGGTTTTTTTCTGAGACGTTCCATTCTCGAAATAAAAATAGGCGTCATTACTTTTATGATCTCCCCTCGTATATGATACACAATTTTAAAAAAAAATTCGACGACCGAGTGTCAATTTCTCAGTAATGTTTGCAATGATGTTTGCCATTTCTGAGTATCTTATAACATTGAAAAAAATTGCCCGCTCAAAGCCCTGTGATCGCGGGTCTAATTCTCTGAACGAGACTTCCGGAATGTTCCGGGCGACAGAAATTCGATTTTAAAAGGCGTGTCTTGATTCTATCAGGTTGACGTCCCTAATCAACGGGCGCGAGTACGTCCCCTTCATGTCCGTCGACCTGAAAGAGCGTTTTGCCTACCCCATCGCCTTCTCCGACAAGGACGGTAAGCTGGCCCTGGCCCCCAAGCAGAAGACTCTGTTCTCCAAGTGGGTGCGACCCGAGGATCTGTGCGCCGCGCCCAAGATGATCGAAGTGATCGACTGTTTTAGCATCAAACAGGTGGGTAATAATGGTTGGAAGTTTTAGAATTGAAATAAATCGGTCTCTGGTTTGATTTCTGGCGCGGGTTCTTGTTTATTCGATCCCGGGGTATTGGTGAAAGTGTGCACTGTACCCATAACTCTAAGTCTCAAACTCTAGCGACCTCCTGCAGTGATACTGTACAAAGAAAAAGTGACCCGGGGCATAGCGTGCTATGCAACAATCTTGACCTAGAACTTTAATAAATGAATGCTCACAGATATGAATGTGCTCATTCATACAAGAACTCCTCCTCTAGCTGTCATACTGGGAATGACGTTGGTCTACATCAAAACACAAATGATCGACCATGTATTGCGAAATTTTTTAGATCTGATAACACATTGGCATTTCATTATTCAGACTGTCGTCTCTGATTGCTCTTTTGTGGCGTCACTGGCCATCAGCGCCCTCTACGAAAAGCGATTCAAGAAGCGAGTCATCACCAGGTGGGTGACATAAGGTTTCGCCTTTGATACAGCTATTTTTTCCTTTCGCCTTTATTACAGCTATTTTTTTTGTTCTTGGCTTGACGCTTTAACTGGGTATTACCAACTGGGTAATATGTAACTTTTCTTTTTTTAATTATCAGCATCATCTATCCACAAAACAAGAAAGGGGACCCCGTGTATAACCCGTGTGGCAAATATATGGTCAAATTGAACATAAATGGCGTAGCCAGAAAGGTAATTTAGGTGGTCATTTGACCCTTGCCATTGGGCTGCTTGCGGGCAAAAATTGTAATTGTAATTGCGTGAAATGACTCATTAGAAATGATGCGACCTTCTTCTGGAATATATTTCCTTCTCGAAATTTCAGGTGATTGTGGACGACTTTTTGCCGATGGGCCAGAATAACGAATTGCTTTGCTCCTATTCCACCAATCGGAACGAGTTGTGGATATCCCTGCTGGAGAAGGCTTACATGAAAGTTATGGGCGGTTACGATTTCCCCGGTTCAAATTCCGTAAGTATTTTTTTTATTGTATTTCTAATCACTGTAAGGATTTGTCACTATAGGAGTTTCTGTAGCCCTCGCGATGCTATGGCAGTTTTCAGTAGGTAGTTTTCGGTAGTTTGTCTAATTGTTCGCCTATTTTTTTACTTACCATGCAGAATATTGATCTCCATTCGCTGACCGGCTGGATCCCCGAGCGGGTGGCCATTCGTCCCAACGAGAAGGACTTCGACAAGGACCATCTATTCCGCAAGATCTTCGATCGGTTTCACAAGGGTGACGTGCTGGTGACGGTGGCCACCGGTGAACTAAGCGAGGCCGAGGCCGACCGAGCGGGGTTGGTGCAGACCCACGCCTATGCCATGCTGGACGTCAGGGAGGTCAAGGTAAAAGAAAGGAGAAAGAAAATCAGTGTGACCGTTTTTGAAGCAGTGCAACAAGTTTTGCATTTTCTCTTACAAACTGCGTATAGTAAAGGTGTTTGTTATAATATTTAGCTCTTGGCTTACTGTTATTATTTACAGTTATTCAGCAACAATTTGAATTAAAAAAAATACTCGCTTCAGATTTATTTGACTTCCTTAAATTAATTTGGGTACCAGACTTGCCTAATTATAACACTATTTCAAAAACTCGTGTTTCTTAAGCAGTGTGACCATTTTACATTTTCATTTGTAAACAGTTTAAACAAATATCGAGCTAGCGAGATTTTAAATGTTTCTAAAAACTGTATAGCTAACCGTAGGGACAGCAGAGTTCATTCGCACCTGTTAAAAGATATGAATTTTGATCAGGGGGAAAATCATGGAATATTCTGATACCGGTGTGATGTATTTTTACGCAGGGCAAGCGGTTGTTTCTTCTCAAGAATCCGTGGAGTCACCTGCGTTGGAAAGGAAATTATTCGGAACGCGATCAGACGCACTGGACGGCCGAGATGCGCCAAGCTCTGAACTATGACCCCCAAAGTGCTCAATCGTTTGACAATGGTATTTTCACTTTTTTTTCAGTTATTATATTTGTGGACTTGTATGCCCATTTTAAACTTCATCTCCTTCACGTTTAATGTCAATTTGTTCATTAACATTTTTAAACACAGAATATTTTATATTAACACATTTCCCCCCTAGGTTTAAAGTTGTGTTTCTGATTCTTAATGGTGCAAACCTATTTTTTTTCGATCAAGTATTATAATTTTTGAAAAATTGTTGTTTTGTAAATAAATTTCTACAAGTTTCTGTGTCAACTCTCGTTTTTATTTTCGGAATTTCTATTTCAGGTGTGTTTTGGATCGACTATGAATCCATTTGCCACTACTTCGACGTTGTATATATGAATTGGAATCCCGCATTATTTAAGTTCACGTATTGCCTGCATCAGTAAGTGAAAATGTCCCCCATGCCCAGAGTTGCATCTTATCATTTTTGTGACTACATCCGCTATACTAATGGCCTGCTGTGTTTTCCTATTTCCTAGGACCTGGCGAGCAGGCTCTGGTCCCGTAAAGGACGTTTACAACATTGGAGATAATCCTCAGTTCCACTTGGAGGTGAACGCCAGCGCCGCCTCCGCGGTGTGGATCCTGCTCACTAGGCACATCACCGATAGGGTAAGCTCATGTTTTTTTTTTTTTTCTATGTGCGATTCACACTATTACACACAGGGAACGTCAGAGAATGTCGGGGGAAAATTCTGATCGGAATTGAAATATTTTTAGGAGGATTTCGCGCAGAATAAGGAGTACATCACCCTGCTGGTCTACAAGAACGATGGGAAACGCGTCTACTATCCATGTAAGACACTTTTTGTTTCGCAATTTAATCCGTATCTCGTCATTTTTCGTTATAGTTTACATAATGTTGACCATTTGAGAAAACTATTACTGTATGTCTATTTTGTCTTTCCTACTCTTATTTTTTAGTAGAGCTTAATGCGAACCTTTATTATTTAATTTAACAGCTCAAAGTAATAAAAACAGAACTATTACTGTATTTTTTACACATTCACATCAAAATTTCAGCAAATTCTGTAACACATCAAAATTTCAACAAATTCTGTAATTAAAAAAAAAAAATTCAAAGTAAAAAATAGACCATTTGGGAGCTGTTATGTAATATAGCGCAACTTGTTCTGTGAAAAATTATAATAAAACGTGTGACCACAGCACGAATTAGAACAGCAACCGATGAAATATCCACGATGGTTCATTTCGTCGAGTTACATCGGTTGCTGTGTTAATTGGTGTTGCGGTCACGCGTTTAATTCAAATTTTTCCTTGAGGGGGGAAGCTGCTCCCAAATTCAAGTGTTCTCGATTTGTACTATTCCCAATCGCAGACGATCCGCCCCCGTTTATTGACGGAACCCGGATCAACAGTCCCCACTACCTGTGCAAACTGATGGCACCGGCCGGCCTGTCGCACTACACGCTGGTCATCTCCCAGTACGAGAAGATGAACACTATCCACTACACCCTGCGCTCCTATTCGACCTGCCCCTTCAACCTGTCCAAAATTGGCAATCCCTATCGTCACAAACAGGAGGCAAGTGCACGTACAGAAGAGAAAATTGTTACTTTCAGCTTGTCTACTTTTGGTGGGAGGGTCTTGTTTTGCAATTATGTAAACTAAACAACGGTTCAATTAGCAGGTTAAATGTAATGGTGGCATTCTAAACATTACATGACATTACGTTACCGTTGAACATTTCGTGCTGGCTTCGAAAAATTGCTCTATAAAAATGTAAAATAAAATACAGACAACTAAAATAACTCGGCTGAACTTTTTTGGTCAGGTGACCAACGGGATGTGGAGCGGGGCGAGCGCCGGCGGCTGCGCCAATAATCCGCTCTCTTACAAGAACAACCCGGTGTACCAGATTCAGCTCAGCGGTGCGTCGGACGACAACCACATTCTCATCGATCTCAAAGGCCCAAAGTAAGCTTTAAAAAAAGCTCAAAAAAGGGCAGCGAATGTCTCGGAATGGGCGCCGTGTCTCGGGTGGATGGGGAAGATTTAGATTGAGGGATTAAATTTATCACCGCGCCCAAGCGTTCAGGTGACTTTCTCAGTGTGAGAGGAGTGCTTGTGGAGGAAATTCGAAAAGGGAATTTGTGTTGGGAAATCAGCGAATTGATAACGAAGTTTTTGGGATTATTATTTAGATCCATGCGTGTTAATTGTCTTATTTTGTGTCGTAGGCAATATCAGGTTGGATTTGATGTGGCCTGCGTGACGGCAAATAACCCAAACGCAAGCGGTTATTTCACCAGAAAAAGTTCCGGACCATTCAGGTAACCATTGTTATCCGATATCTCTGACCAGAAATTTTAATTTCCTGGTTTTTTTGGACTCTTGCTTCTGCACCATTTTAGTTAAAAAAATAGTTATTTTAATGTGTGACCGCGGTTGCCCAGTCGGTATTGCAACCGGCTGGGGTGCGGGCGGTCCCGGGTTCGGGCATTCGTTAATTCAATCTCAATTACAATTTGTACCCGCATTACTGGAGAAAATAGGCCACTCTAGGCGATAGTTTGGTTAGAGAATTTTGATAGGAAATAATAATTATAATAAAGACCATGCGTAATGCTCATAAATTTACATTATATTTGAACTGCATGATAAAAAGTGTGGTAAAATAGATTTTTTTATGTCATATTAATCCCACTGTTGTTTTTATCTGTCGTCAGATCGGGATTCGTAATTTTGAGTATGGAGGCCGTTCCGTCAGGGATCTACAACGTCATCCCCAGCACCTTTCTGCCCAATCAGGAAGGGCCGTTTTTCTTAACAGTCCAATCGTCGTGCCCATTCAAGTTGAGCAAGATTAACTAAGGAGAAGAGATTATGAGCACGCCAAGCATTTACATTTCGGGGATAACTCTGCAGTTTTTCGAGGGATTCTCTCTTAAGTTTGCACCACAGCACCAACCTGATAAATGTTACGAGATCAAATATTTTAAAAAGACTATTAAATTAGTACGAAAATTTAAAGTTTGGGGTGGAGGTGGCAAACTAAGCAGTAAAAATGCTATTGCTTGTTTCCGTTGTTAATGTTTGTTTGAGGTGGGGAACAGATAGCCATAGGCTGGCTGGAAAAGTGAAAAATCCTTTTCAATTTGACAGTTCAGGGGTCAAATTGAGTACAGATTTAACCGTGTCGCTATTTATTTGTTAAGGGGATAAATATGTTTCGCGTCCAAATTTTCTCTTTTGAGATAGTTTTATCTATTCGTTATTGCAAGGGTGGCCTCTGGGATCCTATTGTTGCACGCTCTGTATTGCAATTCCCCTGATTTGCAAGATCTGGACATTTTTTTCTATAATAAAAATATATTTTTTGAATGTCTACAGTTTTACGAGTTATTAAGTGAATCCCCCCAAATACTATTTTTGATTTGCATCCAAGAACGCAAAAAGTAACCTTAAGTATCACACTACTAAGAAAAGAGCGCCAGCAGCGCAAAAAATAGAAACAAGCACGATTTTTAAAAAATGCAAAGCTATAGAGCACAATTTTTTTTCATTGTAACATCACGCTTCAAAAAAAAAACCCAACTTTTACGATTTTCCCTGACTTTCCAGGTGAGTATGAACTTTTGGACGGTAGTCCCATTCTTGGTAATTAGCGATTTTAAAAGTTAACAAAAGCAGAGTTTTTACCTGACCAGACGTTGTATCAGATGATCTATGGTGCTCAATCCGACATTGCCGAATGCAGCCGCACGAAGGTCAGTAAAAAACTTGACCAGTGTATCTTAATGCTTGGCATCCGGGCGACCCCCTGCCGAATAACAAGGGCCAGCCCCACGCAGAACCACTCCAGCCCTAGATAAGGCTGAACAAAAAGTCGCGCACAACACTTAAAAGATCACCAGGGAGTCCGACCCATCACTAAAGCTAAATGCTTGGACCCAGAACACTCTAGAATCGAAACGCTGGATTGACATTGGCGTTGTATAAAGTAGAAATGACGTGAAAAGCCGGCGCGGCACCATGCTGATCCACACTACTACACTTCACAGGTCCGACTTTTGTCATTTCTTGAATTGTCTAAATCGCAGGATTAGGATAATAGGTACTCCTCGATACTACTGGCTCACACATTCACTTAACTGTTATCTCAAGTCACTTTCCAGCACAAGTTTAAGCAATCAGACAGCTGCCAGACGCAGGCGTGAGCGATTTTGTGAGCGCCGCCATTTTTATCCCTCCGACAAATGTCTGCTGCCAGTTTCCAGAAATGGTCACTAGACAGCGCTATCTACGTTTAGGTAGCACCATCCATGGCACCATCGTTTGGCCGCGGATTTTTCCAGGTCCATCATTCTTACGAACGAGGCACATTATTTTATGTCTAAATTAAAAAAAAATAATAATTTGCTTCTTGGCTAGATTCGATCTCAGACTAGGAAGATAACCTATTATGCATGAACAGTTATTAAAAATTGAGACGAACATGCACATTAATATTCGCCGAAGTGACGAAATTGAAATTGAACACAAAATGATACATATTGATGTTAAAAAACGTGATATTACGCACCTTAGGTTCTCAAAAATAAACCTTCGGGAACTGTTACATGTACGTCTTAATTTTATTTTTGGTTTCATATGTATACATACTCTGGATTTTATCAGAGATAACCATTCTACCGTAAAAGGATTACGTCAAATTTTTCTCGCGGAACTTATTTTTTTTAAGAGCTATCAACTAAGAAAAAGCAAGAGAACAATTTCGTTAACGAAGCCAACAAAACAGACAGTTGGAGCATACAAAAAACACACCAAAAAGGCTATAAATAAATAAGAGCCATTAAAAATTAACAATTGGAACTCTTTACTTTTTTTTAATGTGCAGTGGAGATACATAGTTCATTCAGTCAAATATTTCATGATATACCTTGCGTGGTGGTGGCGGTGGTCGTAATAATTTATAACTCGATCCAAAGTCGATCAACAAATTTGATAACAACCAGATTCGTAGAGCTTCAGGAGAGTCACACAGAACTCGAAGACGCAGCCACCAAAAAGCGTGCGCCAACACGTCACAACTCGCTGACCGGAAACACGTGGTGCATGTTCCCAACGCGTTACCTCCAGATGCCTCAAAAGACAGAATTAAAAAAAGACCTTGCCACGCCGTCGCAACAGATTCATATTTTTGCGGTTCACGCATATATCCCCGCCTCTCATCATCATCATCATCATCATCATCTACGTCGATCGGCGTGGTTCGTTTCTCGTTTTGTTTTTCAGAAATAAATAAGTAGTTCGCTGGTCCACATCTGCCGGCGTTTACTACTCACGCCTTGATCTTAGTGAGCCGGGCGATCTCCTTAGCCACCTTCTTCCTCAGGAACTCTTTGTAGGAGAGAATGTCTCCCGACCACTTAGTCACCGTGGACTTTTCGCACACCCAAATCTCTTCGGCCACCTGAAACAAGACAAATAATCTCGATTTAATATTTCGCCTAAGCTGATTATAAGTTACCCTCCTTTTGGAAATTTCTATGTGCGGTAATTGCACCACACGAGAGCGTTACACAGCGCCAGTAGACTTCTATAATTAACCTAAATCGACAATTAAACCGCACTTAAAATGGTAGGAAGTCTAGAGTAGGGAGAATTAGGGTCAGGTGCGAAAACAGGTGGAGTCGATGATTGACTGACTGTTCAAGGTTTGCCGGTCTTACCTGGCTGATGAGTCGGAAGTCGTGGCTGACGAGGACCATGCCGCCCTCGAACTCGTTGATGGCCTCGGCCAGCGCGTCGATGGTCTCCATGTCCAAGTGATTGGTAGGTTCGTCCAGGAGGAGCAGGTGGGGCGTCTGGGAGGCCAACCAGGCGAACACCACGCGGCACCGCTGACCGTCGGATAGCTGACGGATCGGGCAGATCTGCGAGGGGAGACAAGCAAAGAAACGGACAGATTAAAAAAAACAGATTTCTTTGCAGCAGTCCCAGGTGTTTTGATGACCCACGCAGTCAAAAATCAAAATTTGCTGTACAACGGACACTTTTCGAGCAACCATTTTTTTTTAATTTCCAGGGAGTCTAATAAGATTTGTTTTTTTATGTTTTTATTTATTTATTATAATTAATGCCTAAAGACAGCTGAATGATCGGAGTGGCGCCCGTGAAACATGTACTGTCAACCGTGGCAATAATTGTACGAAATTCATAATTTACAATTTTGGTATTGTTTCGGTCATGTGTGGGAGGGGGGTTGGAAGATTTGTTGTACAGATGGAAAGATTCGAGCTTAAGCTTTTAGTATTCCGCGGCATATCGAGTTATAATTTAATTATTAAAATTAGTGGAAGTCAGGAGCAAAGGCGATCCTTGAGTCCAAAATTGGCATCCTAAACTCGTTTAGACAGCCAAGAACTACACGATAGACTTCACGGTAGGTGCTAATATAGATAGGACACTTTCAAGAACAAAAACGAATGAGGTGTTCAACCAATAAATTGAAATGGTGATACGTGCTGTTGTAATATAACTAAAGATTATGGTATCTTCGACCAAGGAAGATGGGAAACAGCAACAAATGTTTAACAAGTCCTAACCTGCTGACGTCCGGTGAGGCCGTAGCGGCCAATAATCTTGCGCATCTCCTCGATCTCCTTAATCTCCGGGAAACACTTCATCATGTACTCCAACGCAGACAGATCCAGATCCAGTAGCTCGGTCAAATGCTACAAAAAAAAAATCAACCGACCAAATAAAGGCATTAAGGGCGTGCCCACAATTTGAGTAGCAGTGCTTTGGAAATCCAAGCATAATAGGCGAACGAATCGCACATCGTCCCGCGACCTACCTGATGGTAGCGGGCAATCTTCAAGTGGGTGTTGACGCGAATGATGCCTTCGCATGGAGCCAGCTATAAAAGCAGAGAAAATCGAGATTAATTGGATGAACATTCTCCGCAACCTCCCCAAAAAACTATCAACAGCACACACTAAAGGCAATAACGACCCCCCCCCCCAGCTCTATGGGAATTGGTTAAACTGGTCGGTCGGTGGACTCTTACGATTTTATTGGTTGGGCAGGCATACAACGCCCCCTGGTGGCAATCAGCGCGTAACCAATAAATTCGTAGCACTTTGATAACTTCGTCACACAAAAAAAAAAGTTATTCAATGACGTGAATTAATTTTTAGCAAGTGTGCATTCGTTATTTGACATAGCTGTGCCAAAATCAAAGTACCTTCTACTAAAATAAATTATTATTTTTAAAATTATTTTGGAAGGGTGGTTACTAATTGGCGGCCCTAAAAAGCGCGGCCGAATAATTCTAAAGCTCGCGTCAACTAAAACAATAAACAAATATAGTGTCTTATAGTCATCCAATAACACATGGTTCTTACCTCTCCGTAGAGCAGCTTAAGGAGCGTGGATTTTCCGGCTCCGTTGGGCCCGACCAAGGCCAGACGGGTGTCCAGATCAATACCGAACTCCAAATTCTTGTAGATCAGAGGCTGAAAAACCGTAAGAAGTTCCAATTGTTAAAACACTTTCATTTTTTTCTCCTTAACAAATGGTCGGTATCACTGCAGTAAACATCACCACAGGAAAATGTACACAAGTCTTTTAAATCTCCTTAATATCTGGAGGAGTAGTTTCACAGCAGTACCTCGAAAACTGCGGCATCAAAATAAATCGAGCAGCATGACTTACCCCATCGTCGGCGTAGCGGAAACTGACGTTCTGGACCATGATGACCGGTGGCGGAATGGTGCCACACGACGGGAAATAGAACTGCAACACCTTGTCGGACACGACCTTCTCGGTGAGACCGCCGGCCACCATCTTGGCCAACGTCTTCTCCTTACTCTGAGCCTGTCGGGCCAGCTTGGCGCTGCCGTGACCGAACCGAGCGATATAGTCCTGAAATCAACAAGAGAAGTCGGGGGGGGGGGGGGGGGGGGGG
>JAUJYS010004557.1:0-11846 GCA_033995665.1 Melogona broelemanni | reverse complement strand
TTCTCTGAGCATTTTTCGTTTCTATTTGTTACTTGCAATTTAAAATAATATTGCACACCGCGCACTTTTTCCTTTTTATAGAAACCTTATTTTTGGTTAGGGAAAATCTATGACATTTAGTCTTTTCTCTGAGCATTTTTCGTTTCTATTTGTTACTTGCAATTTAAAATAATATTGCACACCGCGCACTTTTTCCTTTTTTTAGAAACCTCATTTTTGGTTAGGGAAAATCTATGACAACTGCAATTCCATTTAAAATAAATCTGGGAAAATTTTGATTTCGGTCAAGGAAAGTCATGGGAAAATTTCGGTGTTTGGTCAGGGAATGTCAGGGAAATGGATTTTCAGTTGTTAAGTCCTTCGTGTCGTCTCCGGACCCCGACCCTCGATCCCCCGACACATGGTGACTTCAGGGAGCAGAAGTTCCCTGAGTTTTCTTGGGAGAATACAGAGGTGGTTTGCCATCATTTTCCATATTAAATATGACCATATTGCCATATGTCCATTAAAATATGTGCCACTTTCATTCAAATTTTTTATTTTTATTATGATGCCCCAATTTTATTAAAAAATGTAACAAAAAATGAATGAATTTCAAATTCTATTTCATCAAAAGATTCCAAATTTCTGTTTTCATTGAAAGATGTGCCACTTTTATTCCAAATTCTATTTTTTTTATTTATTAAAAGATGTGTTTGCGGCTCAAATTGTATTTCTAATGTAGCACAAAACGACAGATTTGGCGTCATGAGCGTTAGCAGAATCTTCAATATTTAGTTCCACTTATAAGGAACAAAGCGCAGAGTGCGATATTTCATTTTTGATTCTTTTCTATTTATGGATGCGTGCTCCAGAAATTGAAGTTTTGATTTTGGTCTCAGGAGGTGACGCGCATGTGACCACGTCTTCATTGAGGAACGCGCCTTTAATGGAAAGGGCGATCGCGGCATCATCGTGGCGGAAGTCCCGGACCCTTTATTTGTCACTCGGCGCGATCGGCTTCCTTCCTTCCGGCCTTTCCGTCCGGTTTTTTCTGCGCCCCACTTCGTGAACTGATTTTGTGAGACCAGTGTCGCAGAGGTCACAGTTGTAGAATAAAATGAGCTGGATCTTCAAAATTGTGCGGACGGGAAAAGAAAAAGTGGCGCGCGATGCCCTTTAACCGTTTCCCCGATATCTTTACGTAGGCTGCGTGTCTGATACATTTGTACCTACTTGAAAGAGCGGTCTATGAAAAGGTATTCATATTCGTGAAAGGCATATCTAGACTAGACACGAATATTCTTAATACTTTGAAAAGCTCTACCGGTCATCCAAAAGCAATTAAAAGTAATGCGAAAAGATAACTTTGGATCTGCCTCAGGCTTGTACCTATATATTTATTTCCCACATCTTTTTCTTATGGTTACTTCTCGTAACCATTGTAGATTTCCATTGTGTCCTTTGAGCTTTCAGCACTTCAACCTTTTCAGTTTTTATTTCCATAGCGACTTTCCAAAGCAGTATCTATGGGTTTATTGCAGCTATTATCTGCATTCAAAGCAGTGTTTCAGTATTCAAAAGCATCAGTTTTACACAACGGCTTTGGAAACAAATGGATGGCTCCTCTTTTATTTCCATTGCAGTAGCCTTTGTTTTTTAGAATGTTGTCATATGAACCTTTTGCTGGATCTCTATTCATACATGTACTTGTATTCGGGTGCTTGCAGTCTTACATATTGCAAAGTTGCTAAATTTTGGCTTTGGCTGAGACGCCATCAAAAATGTGTGAAAAGACTAGTCATCCACCCATATAAATCCATAGACTGTTTTATATATGCAGAAAGCTGGACTTTCCAAATGGATACATGATACACGATTCTCTATGGGCACTGAATCGGCGATATCTAATCAACCAGCGCCTATCTCGTGGTTCCACTCGGTGGGCGCAGACCCAGAGTGTCCATGAATGCAGGCGGCCTGCCTCGGTACCGACTTCTGACATATTGACGTTCGATTTTGGCGAAATCGAATCACTCGCCGTCTGGCGGAGTACATATCTAAAAGGGGAACGTGTTCGGAAATCTCGAGCTTGGACGCACCGGTCATTTGGTACGAGGTTCGGATGCGTGCGCAAATCTGTAGGAAATCTGACGCGATGTGTCTTTGATTTGTACGTGATCATTTTTGAACCGGCTATGTGCAGTGAAAAATTTTCAAGGCGGTTATTTTTCCCAAATTACGTTAGGCGTTAGGTAATGGAATTAGGAAATAGTTTGAGGGCAATTTATGGAATGTCCGGTTGAGTTCCACTACGCAAAAATCATCATTTTGATAGTGTGGCTGTGACTTTAAATGGCCCCCAAATATTGTGGGCAGATAAAAATAAATTTCGATTAACCCACTTTCACTGAATTGCGAACTGTAAAATCTGCCAATTATTTAATTTTTAATCTCTGAAAAATTCTATCGCAGAATAAAAAAAATCTTAATAAAAATTTATCCAGTAAACTTTGCCTAAATGGTGGGAATACCATTTCATTAGCCAAAAAAAAAATGGCCAATGGTGATCTAGCCTCGGCAGTAAAAACTAACGACTACACTAATGCCAACTGCTAAACATAGTGACTGTCGGCATATTGGAACTACCATCCAACTGAATCAAAATAGCTATTAGCTTTTCTTCCATTTTGTCATCTCGATTCTCTCGATCTCGAACTTCCATTTTGTGTCAACCAATTTTGAGTTTTTGAAGTAAGTTCCTATCGGGAACGAGAAAGATCCATTTTGTGGCCCAGCCACGCGGATGGTTAAGAACTGATTTCCGACAGGGATCAGAACCTTTTCCAGCTTCAGTTTGCGCCCCGAGCATTGCCTGGAAGGGAGCGTCAATGTTCATCTCACTGACCCATCATTATTCATGCGAATCCATCGTATATAATTTCTGTAACTGTCCAAGGAGGGGTCGTTGCCATTTTCGGTCATCTCCTCCAAATGGAAGCAAGCCAACCATGTCAAGAAGACTGCACATAAAATCGCCATAAGCGGCACACCTGTACGGCCTCTGTATAGATATTTAGGCATTATCTACACGATGCAGTAATTTACCTTTAGGTGCAACTTGAATGATCAGATGATGCACTCGACATTAAAATAATGTTTTGGACTTGTTTTTTTAAGAGGCACGAGTTAAAATAGTCAATTTGGGGCGTCTTTACCTACGCCACTGGTCAGCAACAAAAATGTATTGTTTTATAAGTTGCTCTAAAAGCCAATGTCACACAGCTACTAGCTAGTCACTCGGCAAATGTGCCCGCCACCAAGTCTGTCTTCTGCTCCGGGTTATCACTGCCATGTGTGTGGCGATGCAGTGTTCGATTCCCGGCATGAAGTTTTTTTAATAATCGATCCAGAGGCACTGGTAAATGTCCGAATTTCATATGTTCACACACATTGCCATGATGCCTTGGCCTGGCAGTTACCTCATCCGAATCTAAATCATTTGCAACTACACTGTATTGCAGCACATAATTGCAGC
Source organism: Melogona broelemanni (assembly GCA_033995665.1). NCBI lineage: Eukaryota > Metazoa > Arthropoda > Diplopoda > Chordeumatida > Chordeumatidae > Melogona > Melogona broelemanni. The sequence goes on along the minus strand of JAUJYS010004557.1, from coordinate 8,329 downwards.
GGCTAAGTTATGTTGTCCAAATTGTTTATTACAAATTGTTTATTTTTTAATTGTGGTTCCCAAATTTACACAAACTTATACAAGTTTGTGTAAATTTGGGAACCGCAATTTCTCGTCTCCATTTTTTCGTCGCCACAATTTCTCGTCTCCACAATTTGGGAACAACACTCTTGAGAAATAGTTTTCTAATAAATTATCTTACTTGTTCCAAATTATTTGTTCTTAATTTGGGTTTTCAAATTTTCACGTATCCAGTTTCGAATATGCATATCAAAAATTGTCGTAATCGGAATTGTTTGTTCTCAATTGGTATTAAAAATATTAACGTTTCTCTGAGAATATTGTCTTAATCAAATTATAAACATATGGTGTTTCCAAATCTTCATATTTCTTAGATTTTGTCTTATTCAAAATTGTTATTTTGCCAATTGAGATTTCCAAATTTACCGTCGATACCATGTCATTGCCCACAAAGGAGAAACCAGAAAATAATACTCAAAAGTAGAAAATGGTTAGGTTCGAAGTAAAGACGTGTGGCTGGTAAAGCTGTCTGAATCAGTTGGACAATGTAAAGAGATGGGATCTTCTGGGTCAGATTGATACAGCTAGTTTCAGACAGGTGAAAGTAAAGGAGTGAAAAAACTATTAATAGGAAGAAATTAAAGTTTAAATTGAACTTTACATAGTAAAATTGTGGACGGGACCGGTGGCACATTCCGGGAGGTTAGGGACAGATCGCAAATCTGTCGAGGGCTCGGCCCGGAATCAGATTGTGACCTGGTCTGGGTGAAAGTAAAGTCAAATATAAATTGGCTAATTCTCAGATTCATGTAGTCAACGGATTGGAGGATATGCCCCAGTCAAAGAAATGAAGTACGAGGTTATTCCTTGATCATAATGAGATTAGAGAATAATATTCTTTAATCTATGAGATTAGAGGAGTTTCATGAGATTGGAGGATATTCCTTGATCGGCAACACGGCGGTTAAAATGAAAAAAGATTGCGCTGAACACATGCGCCAAAACTCATAGTGCCCCGAATGGCAGCAATGAACAATGCACTTGTAGCAATGCACTTGTTGAAAACAATCCCCGAAACTGCGCTACTCCGCCAGACGTTTTACCACATACCTGCCTCGTGGTTTTTCCGATCATCATGGCTTCAGTCGTGGGTTTTCATCATGGGGCTTCAGTCATGAGTATTTTGTTGTTTTTCATGGATTTCATGGTTGCTCATGGTGAATCTTTGCTTTTCAGATCATTGAAGAACTCTCATTGAAATGTTCGCAAGACTAACTCACTTAGACTACCCCAAATATGCGTTTGACTTGCGAACCCAGATTTTTATAATTTTTGCTTTTATGGGTTGAGTCGAGATTGCAGTTTGGCGAGGCAATCCCAAAACGCGCGACAAGACGAACGAGCGAACGGCGCGTGCCATTTTAGAGATTCCCTCGGGGGGTGAATGGGTGGAGAGGCGCTGAAAGAGGCCAGATCGGCATGGCTGCCAGATTGACGAGAGCGCCTGCTACCGTGGGACGTGTCTCACGCTCGCCGCACTTGGCGAGATAAAAAAAAAAAGTTGATTACTTTAAAATTGGAAAAGCGTGCTTCTGCTGCCGCTGCTACTGCCGCTGAAGCGTCGCGACGATGCGATGACAGCCGTATAGGAACGGCTTTTTCGACTAAATGAGCCCATGCGCGGAATTCGTGTTCCAAGCGACCCAGAGTCCACTTCACCGTGCTCTGTCGAATATTGAGATCTTGTCGCATAATTCGCTATATGCGTGTGTGCATATATTCATTTAAAGAGAATATTCGATGCTGAACAGATTTAGCACGGGTTGGTGTAGCCTTCCTCCCTTTAGAAGGCGATCTAAATGGTGTAAGAAACGTCTTACGAATTTGCTCAGGCGTGTTTAAATTTTGTTGTGCTGCCAAATAACTCAACTTTCTCAGGCATCCGGGAAATTTATGAAATAGTTTCCAATTTTAGTACAATTTAATATTTATAAACAAGGTGCCACGGATGAAGACCTTTCTGGTTAAATTAATATTACAAAAAATATTGGAATAAAAAAATACGCACAAAAAAGCAAATTGAATTGTACTAGTGAAGTCCTCTCTCCCCTCCTTTTATCACCTCGGTAGTTTGTTCACAACCACTGTGATCCGGAATCGAGATACGGCAGCCGATCCCGATATTGTTATGGTTTTGAACACTTTTCGATATACGGCAAAGGCAGGCATTTACATGTATAAATTCAGAATATAGACGAACACTGATTGGAATGCAGAAATAACGTAGTTTACCTACTGCTTTCATCCAGGTAACGCTGGGCTTGGGGGTTCCCTCCACGCGGCAGTGGACCACCACCCTCTCTCCGGCCATTAGCTCCCGGTCTGATGGCGCCGTGATCCATTTGGGGGGCACTTGTGACCAATAAGGAAAAAAGAAATAAAATAATACATATTAATTAACCTCTATATTAATTACCTCTTGTTATTTTTGTGACCAATAGGAAAAGACATAAAATAATATTAATTAACAGTATTCTCGAAAGTTGTGTGTCCAATTCGAACAATTGCAATTTACAAATCACTAATGAATACCATGCATTTTAATGTAAACGTGTTGCTACTAATTTGATGAATGTATTTTTAAAAAGCCATTGGAGGCCATGATGACTCCTGCGTCATCAATTATTAAAAAGCCAGCTCCAATTAAACAAATACGACGTCAAACTTTGGAAGTTTAGGGGCTTTGGATAACAATTAGAAAGATTGAATGATCATGTTCCAGACTGCTTAAACGCCACCTACAAGTCGTAGTCTGGTCTTTCATCTGAAATCGAGTCTTTGCTATCCACCCCTTTGTCCTGCCGTGTGCATACTGATTACCAAATAATTATAGCGTCCATGTCTCGCCCGGCTGTGTGTGCTTGCCTCTGCCGCGTTTATGTATTGGCGGACAGGGCGTGTTGAAAGAGGGGAAGCAAGCGTTGACGAGGGGATTTTTCGACCAACAGCCCGTTGACGTACGCGCCAATGATTTAACGTTTAGCAGTTGATGCTGGCGTGTAATTAATGATTGAGGGATAATTAAAAAGAGGCGCAAGTCGACATTTTCAGCCTAAACGACCCTACTCAGAGTAGTGGGACTAGATTGCACTTGTGTGTTGGATAGTCATTTGCGTTTCAATTACGCGAAAGGCGTTTTGCGAGAGCAGATTATCTCACGAAGATGTGTTGTGAATATTTGTAAGTGGGCGAGAGACATTATTTTTAAACACTATTTCCCTTCATTTTTCTTCAATCATGTTTCCTGCGTTTAAAAATAAACAAATATCCATATTGGTTTAAATACCATGTATAATTAGGTTTCGAAACGGCTTGTCTTTGTTATTTTCAATCACTACCGACAATGTCACTCCAGGAGAATCTGTCGGTAACGGGTACCTCTTATTATTTAAGACAAATTAACGGACGCAGTTTCACCAGTGCCCCGCGATGGAATTAACAATGCAGAGCGTGTTGGATATGGCAGTATAGAATTTTGATATCCGCAGCCATTTCTGTTCAGTAAGTGTTGAAATAAGGTGTCTGGAGGCGCTGTAAGGCGAAAAGTGGAACCGCGTTAATCAATGACCACGACGCGTAGCGGCACGACTCTTGTTAGCGCGGTCTGGCGAAAATCACGAATTTATTCTGGCAGTGTTTGTGACATTGACTGATCACGCTTGAACCAATTTGACGGACCCCCCCCCTCCCCCGCGTCTGTAACCGCCTTTTGCTTTGGCCGACAATGCCGCACACGCGACTTCCTTTTTCTACGAGTGCCTCGACGAGACTTTATTCCTCTTGTCCACCCGATATCCCGCGTCTTGTAACTTCTTAAACCGTTGTCTAGTAGCAACGTGATTAAGGAAAATCGAGATATCTTTTTTATTTTTTTTTTAAACGGTAGATCATTGCAAAAATCGTGAAGTGTTATTAGTCTGAGGGAAAAGCATCTGAGCATGCGCAGTCTCTGCTGTTCTGCTATAACGTTAAATCGTCTGTTTGAAGACATACTCTTGTGACCATGTCCACAAATGTGCACATTATGAGTGAGGTCTCGCCGCGCGTCTATGGAGACAATGGATTAGCTCCTTTACTCTGTTACAGCGTGTTATACGACGGAGCACGGACACTTGACAGTTTTGGCGGCTTGAACAAGATTTCTGGACTAGGTTCTTGTCAATTTAAGCTCAAAATCTAATAAAGATGCCATCGTTCGAACACTTACTTTGTTTCGAATTTTGGCTCCTTTATTCAGTCATATTTCCGTCAAATCTAGTAGAAAAATCTGGAGTGCGCTTTAACTTAGTTCTCTGGATGTGCTTGATTGAATCTAAAAAAAAAAACTAAATTAGCCTGAATTAGCCATCTTTTTGTTTAGATTATAATTGCAATTACAATGGTTACCCGCGAGCAGCCTCTTTTGAGGGGGACTTATGGCGTGGGTCACAAGACAAGTTGTGTACATGGATTAGGATAATCTACTGTAACAGACTTTGTACTTGAACCTCCGTTGACAGGAAAGTTTGCACACGCTTACTTCTGGGTATATTTCCATACAGAGTTCAATACAGAGTTCCAAATTTATCGTCTCTTTGTAAGAATCCAAAAACTATTTTTTATATCACGTCTGTTAAGTTACTAAAAACATTCATACAGTTATAGTTATCTTTTGGAATACAAGTTGCATACATTTCCTTTATTACAAAATCCCTCCAATGGATAATTTACGGGTTAGAATAACATAATCGATGAGACGCAAAGGAAACGAAAGAAAAACAAACAATATCCATTACTGTTCCACTTGTCTGACGCGCCCATATTTTAGTGCCTCTATTCAAGTATGCAAAATATAATTTGAATATTTGCACGGGCAGGAGTTTTTTTTTGTTTGTGTCACGGAGACAGAAACGAGCGACGAAAACGTTTTGACGGAATATAAAAAACCAGTCTGCGTTTCACAGGCAGGGTATAACACTTAATGGATCGATGAGAATTGCGTGTAAATTCTCGTGTTTCATACGGATCACCTGGCTCTGTCGCCCATTCGTTCGCTTGTTACTTGAAGGGATGAAAAATTGATTAGGCGCAATTGAATATTGACGGAACAGAAATTGAAAATAGACAAACCTTTCATCAAAATTCAAAATATTATGTCTGAAACATTAACGTTAAAAGAAATAAAATAAACACCACCTGTCATTTCCTTCATAATAGTAATTTTAAACCATTTCTTAATAAAATTGTACAACGAAGTTAACAGTTCAGAGTAAATGGAAAATATTGTACAAAAAATCGAAAGTTTCTTAAATGTTTATTTACAGAGTATGCCTGAAAGTGATGCTCAAAGACAATTGTAAAAAATATTTTATAAATTCTGAATTTACTTGATATGACAAAATATTTAGGAGGGGGATGATTCGAACGTCGAATCGGTGGCAAACGCGGCCAGACATCCCGAACTAGGATTATTCTATAGTGTAATATGTTTTCTTCACAATTGTTAGTCTGTATACAACGCCACGAACAAATATATTTATTGTCGAAAACTTAAACGTTACAATCCGCCGTTGACGACACAGAAATGCACTTTTCCGGGTTCAGGTTTGCGGGTCCAAAAATGGGCGTAAAAAAGTAATTTTGTTAAAAGCTTTCATGTAACACAACAAACAAGCCGTCACCTGACCTCGTTTGTATTTTCCGCGTTCAATTCTCAACACTCGTACGTTTTATCCACTAAGTGGAATTTTCGCGGCGCTGTCATTTTGTTTCCTGTTTTCCAATTATTCGGTGTACATTTCATGGCAACTTCATTGCGTGCGCATTTGTCGTCGACTCCCGACTCGAAATATGTTCCGACGAAATCCAATTTCCATATTGCATCACTATTGTCTGAAGAGAACCTCCCTCCCCCTCTTCCTCTACTATTTACCCCAGTCCTGACATCGGTAGTCTGCATCGGTACTCCTGACACCAATAGTCTTTCCTAAGGGACGACCATATACCACCTTGTGTGCCCACTTTAAAGATTAGTGTGACGATTAATACAATGAGATTTATTATCCATCTGAATTCTTGTGTAATAATTAAAAAACAACTCTGAAAGTATATGCACATTACTGTAAAAATTATGAAAGTTGCCATGAATCAATTTCCGCTGACAATTGATTAAAAAATGAATGTGGCCAGATTGAGTGAGTCACCGTGAAGGATTGTGTCGTCCCCAATCACTTGATGAGTTTTAAAACTGGAAGCTCTTTTCGTCCACGACCTATCGGCCGGCCAATGGTTAAAATCTTGGCTTAAAAACTATGGACCGGGAACGTAGCAGATTAGCTTCATATACCGGTTTATAATTTGTAGCTGGCGCTGGGCGACCTTAAAAATTCCCTGGAGAGATTGTACGCGAACGTAGATAAAGCTTTGCTATATATTTCAATGATCACGTTACGCACAAATAAATAGTTTAACTAACGCGACGAATTAGTAGAGTGTGTTTGTGGGAGTGGGTCAATCGTAATGACTAGCCCAGGGTGCATCTTGTGTGAAATGTGGCTTAGTTTCCACAGGACTCATCCATATTTTCCTACGTAAATTATCACAACCTACACCAAACAAGATCGCGTACAAATTGATCTCGCGCATCTGGTGTGTGTGTGCGCGCGCGCGCAAAACAGCTGCGTGGGTGTATAATTGTGTGAGAAAACATCCGCGGGGGGTGTTGTTGCCAAGCTGCTCACGGCACTCCGCATAAATGTTGTGCAAAACTAGTATCGATCAACGGTATCGAACGGTATCGAAAGTAGCCGGATTCGTTACTGCAGGTCGTTGATGCAAAATTAATCGCTGCTTATTCAGTAACAGGCGTACTCTGAACCGGCTGAGGAAGGGCGGTTTTTTTTTGTTTTGAGGCAGGTGGTGAACTCTAAACACAAATCGAAAGGTTGAGGTGAGTTGCACGATGAAAAGTAGCCGGATTTTCTCTGGTGTTGGTACGTCTGGAAAATGTATCAGAATTGAGGTGGCGGATTTTTGTTTTTCGGCATCTAAACTGACTAGATTATATGCAGTGTTGGGTACAGTTTTTTGGAAAAAGAACATATTCCCGTTCCTTCGTGTTTTTTTTTTCTTTTCTGAATCTGTTTTTTGTACCTCGTGTTTCGCTATGGAAATAAACTGGTCATATTTTTACTAGCACTCCAGGTTCGAATAAACGAGAGCCTGCACCCTACACCGCTGTCGGTTGCAATAGCGATTCGGATAGTTCGGTCGTACATAATAACATTACATATGGGTGGTTCACTTTAGACGGGGGACGTTTCTCGTTAGTTCATCAAAAGAAAGAATGATGACGTTCCTCGTTTCTTAGATTAAAAAAAAAATTGAGTCCGGTGCGGCTGTCATTTAATTTTCTAACGCAAGTTTCGAACTTACTGTAAGACAAACAGCTGTCATTATATTCCCGACATGAAAATGTAATTTTTTGTGAATTTCTTAAGGTTTAAGCCTTTTTAGTCATAAAAATAATCCTTCGCAGTTCATCGAGCGTCTCGCGATTTCAATTTGTACTGCATGAAATGGAACGTCCTACGTCCTTGGACGTTTCTTTAAAAAAGGAGCAACAATGATCCAAAGTTTCTCGAAAAAGGAACGAATTCCTTGGAATGAAACGTTCCTTTGCTCTTCCTACCTAACACTGATAACCGGATAGACATGTGACCCAATAATAAACCTAGTTTATGACTGATAAAGCCAGAATGGTGTAACTAAACTTTTCGTTTTTTTAGTTCTGTGCATTAATGCAATCTACGAATGAAAAACTGAAAGTAAATTAAAAGTTAACATGTCGGTATACCGTAGAAGTCCAATTTTCACCATGTAACATTTGTCTTCATGGCAACGTCATTTTGTTTTAGTTCAATATAATTTGTGTGTGCTCAAAGATATTCAGAGTGCAGACATAAAATCTTTCATTGCATATGCGTGTTGGGCCTAACTAAAACGCTTTTCCTAGGAACCGTGTGAGAAATGGTTGAGAAAATAAAAAATTAGCAGTTCTATAATGCTTGCTTCTTGATCTCGAACGTATAGAGCGCATTAAATTGATTTGTGTGCATTGCGGTACAGCATCATGGGTTGCTTTTTGAAGTTCTTTGAAATTTACTGCTGGACAGCATCACAGGTTGCATTTCAAAGTTATTTGAGTTATTTACTGCGGTGAAGTATAAGTATGTAGAAAAATTTCTCGGCAAAGTTACACGTGCAAGAC
>JAUJYS010004556.1:0-11848 GCA_033995665.1 Melogona broelemanni | reverse complement strand
ACATATCTCCAAAGAGACACGAGGGTGCAGTATTCCTGTAGTGCACTAGGCGCTACGGTGAATTTAAAATAAAAAAATACATGTAATATCATTTGCCCCCAACTTACCTATAAGAGACCATTCTCCATTGGTTATGAACCCAGAAATGTCACCCCCGTCCGAATTCATCGTTAAATCCAATTGGAAGCCGTCGTATGTCCATGATCCAAACTTCATGTTGCATTTTTGATCATCGAACGGAAACCACGTGATGTCTATCTTGCACGTGCTCTTGAAGATACCGGGGGGAATATATGTACAGCTACCGTTGTTCCGAACCACTACGTTGGTGGGGAAGGTCCCGTCGAATTTTTCGTCGGCACTTTAGCAAATAGAACCCAAAGGACGCTCAATTGAAATGAATCGTCGCGCAGACGTTTTTCTCCTTCACAAATATATTTTTTTAGGTTGGCTATTTCAATTTGATTGTTTTTTGTTTTCTCGATTGTCATAATCGATTTTCGATCGCAGAACGGATCTTCCTCGTTGCTTTACACTTAAACTTTTAGACGTAGCACCTATGCTAGTTTAGCTACGATCTTCTGTTACATTTGTATCTCTGTTTTGGCCTAACGGCAAAATTGTTCGAATTGGGGATTTACGTTTGGAAAATTACGTTTCCTAAAGCATTATTGTTTGAGTAGCACAGTATAAATAAACCCTCAGATAAACTAATGTTTGCTTTTATTCTTATTTTATTTTACTGGGGGTCTGTCTTTTCAACTTTTTACTTAAGTTTGAAACGGAATGTATCCAGGTTTTGTCGAAATATTGTACACACTAATTATTATGTAGTCTCATATATTGAATGTATTTTTTTCAATTCATTCACAAAACTGAAACAGTTTGGATAAACATTTTTTTAATTTCAAGTTTTTCTTTAGGTTTCAGTCATTTTTTCTGTTTCGAATTAACATTTTTTGCCGTTAGGTTTTACAATTTTGATCGACACCAACGCAAATAAGTTTACTCGTATGTAGGACCTTTTTCCACCACTGAACCGATTGAACGTAATCGGTTTGTATGAGGCTAATTGGGTGCAAGAACTGAGGCCTGGCGCTGAGTGCTTCACAGGTTACGTGATTTTCAAGTTACACAAGACAAATTGACGTCACAAAACATTGGCGGTGCTTTAGCCGTTTGCGTGAAAGCATTGATATATGTATGGTTTCACCTAAACGTTATCTTTCACATTGCATATTCACCGAACATGCTACACAAAATCAGGTGCTTCTTATTTCATTGGAAATTTTAAAGTTCTCCTAAATAGATCGTGCCCGATCGATCAATGGTTATGTTGTGATAACCGTCCAATTTGAAGAAAACATTTATCCGCACAACCAATTAGAGAAACTCAAAATTTCTAACGAAAGTTGGAACTCGTTATTACCAAGAATATTATAGATCTGATGAGCCTGTCCCATACTCAACTTATCATTTTTGTCTACAATGGTGAACTACATGTATTTGTTTTATGCGTTATCAAAGTATTTTGAACAGCCAATATTTTTTTATAAAATATATTGATAGACCTCGCTTTTATGTTCAATATTTTATAACTAATTTACATGTATTTCAGTTTATAGCTTTTTACTCTTTTATTATTTAAAATGTTGTTGAGTGTGAGACTGGTACTAATAAACTTTTATTGGTGCAATGTTGTTTAAAAAGCAAACTCAGGTTTTCTGGAAAAAACTGGTTTTCCTTATGCGACGATTTGTAGTTTAAATATTATATTTTCATATTTCACTTCTTCAATAACCAATTAATTGAGGTTTGGGTAATTTAAAAACATACAAATGGACTTGTTCTAAAAGGACTCGAAAATGTGCAGACATTGTTATTATCTATTAATCTAATTATCTATTTTTAAAACAAATGAATATCTAAATATTTAATTATTTGAATTGAATAACGACCTGTGATTTGCAATTCAAACTACAATTTTTGTATGACGATACACAATTATTTTGGTTTACATTGCCAAACATGCAATATTACAAAATCACTGCACAACATCGAAATACGAACAAAAACACCAGCACAAATATTTTTATTTGAGAGTATTTCAGTTTCTTGTTCGTCCATCACTTTTATACAAAAACTTAGTTTTTTTTTTATTTACTCGTATTATGCATTTGATGGTTTTTTATATGTCGTTCAGTGTTAGGTTATTTGGGCAACCGTATTTACCAACACTAGATTGTCTAATTTGTGAATTGAGGTAGTATTATGTATTTTTTAACTTGCATTCCAAAACATATTGTCCCAAAACAGATTGTTATAAGATCATTATCATATTTTTATTATATAATCATTATTTTTTAATCATTGTTATTACGTATTATTACGTTTTTAGAAATATTACGTGCGAAGAAAAGGAAATATAAATTTAGGTTATTTTCATCTCAGTTTTTAAGGTATGAATAGGTTTATATATTTGACTAAACGGCAGCGACAATAGTTGGTAAATCCGGTCACTATATTTTATTCAAAGCTAAACATTTTTTTGTCAAATCGTTTTTGCATTACGTCCGTTAGTTTTTATGTTTGGAAATATGGACAATAGTTTTTTATTGTTTACGTTTTTTGTTTGATGTCTTATGTTCGAGTCATTTGTATATTTGTTTGGCCATGAAACCATATTTTCATTCTTACATTTGTCAATGTTTATTTTTCAATATTTAATTAATAATGAATATACACTATGTACCTACCCATTCATCACAAAATGCACTACAAAATACAAACATAAATAGGAATGTTAGAATAGTAACGATTGGATAAATTACGGGTAAAGAGCACATTTTAAAATCACGTGACATTGGGCACTCATCGCCAGGCTACAGTTCGCCTATGTCCGGACCAACGGTGGCTGAGAATAGCAATCATCTGAGTGACGTAGTCAAAATGGAAACACCACTGCGGCCAAGGCCAGGACCAAGAATTGTGCATGAGCTTACTGACGACTCAATTTGATTTTCAACGTTCTACACTATTGTGTGACATCACACCGTGAGACATGGACAGAACAGTAGTTAGGTTGTGTACCTCGAAAAAAAATACAAGAGAAAAAAGATAATGAGACATTCAAACTTTATAAATATGTACGAGTATATCAAGTATACATGATCTGGAACACAAGAGTTTCGTTTGTGTACCCATACAAATATTCATCTCAAGTTGTTATACTCTCAAAATTATTTTCATGGATGCGTGTTCAGGAAATATTATCATGTATCGTTTATGCAATACATTGAGATATACGCGATATTGTAGTCAATTGTTGTTTGTACTTAAAAATTCTGTAATCACGGGTTTAAGATCTGTATTTCACAGTACTCGTACATTGCGTAGACATTAGGGTCATTTATGTGTGTATTGTTTTATCATACTTATACAGGTACACATTTTCATAGCAAATCTAAAATGCAATATTATTTGCCGAATTTTAATAATAATGTCTAATTTTATGTTGGCATTTTATGGGTGATAATTAACGCGTTCGTGTTTTTAATTGATTTTTACGGGTGGGGAACAAGAAGATCAAGCAAATGATTTTTATTGTTTAATAGTTCGGTCAATTAACACCTTGAATCTTATTTACTGATGATCAGTAATCTTTGCACCATAATTTAAGTAATTTCTTGTGTACACACTATTTACGGTTGTAGCGCCAGCAGACGATCACCCTTGGATGGTGTATGAAACACTGCAGGTCACTAAACCGTAAATAGAGCAATGTTAATTATTCAAGTCATGTCCCAGAAAACGATGTCATTATATTTTAAACATAATATGAATACATGTCTACATTGTCCCACGTGACATAAGTTTGTATAATTTAATGATGTTGAAAAATGTCACTTACTGTATAGGTAATTTCTAAATACGTTTTATATTACATTTTTGTAATTTTATTTTAAAATCAATTATATTTGAAGATTATTGTGAAAATAGGCAAAAAGGAAGTAAGATTACTATTTTTAAAAGAATAATTATAAATCAGTTTTATGCGTCATTTCGTCTTTAAATTTATATCGAAACATACTTATAATAGAATATAAGGAATAACTGTGATATAATTTCATACAGACGCATATGTTGTGACAAGACAGCTCAGTGCTGGCCTTGGTGGCGAATGAAGCAAACTCAGCCAACATGGGTCCGATCGTTATAGTGATGTAAATTGACCATTTGTCTTTATTTGTCTTTATTAGGGGTGGCCGATAGTTTCGCTGTTGCAGTGACATTTTCTTACAGTTTCTAGTGAAGCTGTATAGGCTCTACTCTGAATACAGTATATATTATACATACGTATATGCCAGCCTTTGTAATGTAATTAAGAAAAATTGCTTTTAAATATAGATTTTTAAATTTGTTAAAAAGGTTTTGTGGGTTAATTTATTGTTTCAAAAATATTTAAAAAAAATGTTTATACGTTTCTCATAGATTTAGATAGTAGATATTTGTTTTTATGACAGTTCGAGATCACCACTAATAAGACACACATGCACAGCTAGGTTAACGTTCACAAAAAATACAGCCGAGACAAAATGTTTTTACAAAGTCGAGATAGAAAAACATGTACCAAATGTAAAGCCATCATATTTTAAAACGTACTGAAATGATTTTGAATTATAAAAACACCAAATGGCTGTTAATGTTTTTAACATTTGCCCCACATTTTATTACTGAAGGAAAATTATCAACAAGAACGCTTTGACGTGAAAGTAATTGAATTAGCCGTTCAACAATAAATGGTACACCTTTGTACTTTTATATGAAACAAAAATATGTTTCAAAAATTTTCAATCTGTCATTAATGTATTTCAGCATTTACAGACCCTAAATGTTGATAAAAAATAAAATACATCTTTACAATTTAATTAGGACAATCCTACAGTTTTGCTATGAAGATTAATTAGGTTACCTGTGAAATTTAAATGAATCAAAATGGAAAATTCAAATGAATTTGATACTGAATTTTTTTTATAAAATATTTATGAGATAATCCAAGGAATGATCATGATAATCGGGCGGTTACTCAGTGGTAAAAATAGAAATTAGCTAGATATAATAATGATCGTTTTTATGATGATGACTATATTATTTTAATTCGTAGTAGTCATGAAATCATATGCTCGTCAGTTGCTGTTTTCATGATGTGAGGGCTTGTGAAATTTATCAAACATTGGACTATCTCTAGTCAATAATTGCTCTTACTTATTTGAAATTTGTATTATTATTTTTTTTTTTTATAAATACTTTTTTGATTTTTTTTACCAATTTTTCTTGGGAATGAATTTTGCATAAAATCGGATAATAAAATATTGCCTTTTTATGGCGACGAGCGGTTGTGATATACAAACGGAACGACTCTAAGAAAGCACAAGATAGCTCGTGATCGTCCAACAATATTACCAGTCGAAAAAGTCTTATAATAAATTTCACTTTGGCTATTTTATTTGGCCAAATGAAAAGCATTAAACAAAACAGTAAATCTGTAAAAATTTGTAACTTCTTTAAAAACTATGTAGAAAATAATTTAACAAATATAATTAATTTGTGTTCCGAACTCATTAATTTCATTTTTGGAACAAATAAGATACTTTGTGACTGGAGATATTTTCTCATTTTAGTCATTTGCATAAAATATTAAGAGCTCTCTTGTGAAATAAGCAATTTTTATCACGTATGTGTACCTGGTATAGTACAAATAAGGCACGTTTTTCGGTGAACATAGCTTCTTGGATTAAATTATCGACTGCTAAGATTTTTAAATAGCATTTTAAGACACAGTTTGTGGTCCTATGATTTTCTCTATGTGCTTGAAAGCCTTTTTTATCGATATTATTAAATCGACTCAAGTTTAGCTAGATCTTACCTGTTGTACATAAGTACATCCGGTTTCCATAATTTCGACGGCGGTATCCTTAAATCTTTGACGCCTCCATATTCTGAAACATTCCACCTTAAGTTGACGTCGACCCATTCCTAGTTTAAAAACGAGAAAGCGCTTAGTGGCAAACACCTTCGTAACACCGGCGACAACAAGAATGTTTAGAAAATTTGGTATTCAGGGATTAGAGAAACAAAGATGTGCCGTTGACATTGCGTAGAATAGCTCAGATTCACTATATAATGCGTTTTAAATGCAATAGAATGCTTCCGAGTTTGACTTCTTGTCCATTGCAACACAAGTGGTGCAGCATCTCCGATAGTGCCAATACAACAATGTAAAAAGATTAAAAAAATATATATTTGTTCAAACCGACGAAATAGCGCAGATTTTCTAGGTGTCAATAGAGTAATTATAAAAAACCTTTCGATTTTTAATTAAATCATGACTACAACCCCCTTATATTTAGGTTTTGCCAAATGGTAAACTAATTTTTAAAAGGGTTTATGGGTTCTGGGTTCATCTGGACATTGGTGTGCTCTTTGTGAACCACCCTCTTTGTCGTTCGATTCGGAGATGTCCCGAATTCAGCCCACCCCTACATTGTATTTGATTTCAAGAGGACCTAAGCTTCCACTATATTCTCACATTAGTAAACATATGGTTTTCGCGTGTTCTGGTCTAAGAAAGACTTTTATAAACTAGAACAATTGTATCTTGCAATATAACAATTATATTGTTGAAATGGCATTTGAAAAAAATTATTATAGGATGTTGGATTGGATTATAGGATATATCATAGAATGTTGCCATACACACTGTTCAATAGTGTCCTGCATGCCTGATTGTGTCACAATCTTACATTTATTTATATACAAATTTACACTAGTGACCATTGTGGTACGTGAGATCGTCCCCTTCCTGCTTTGCGATGAAATTTCCAACAAATGCGAAATAACACCACTGTGTCACTGTTTGTTCGCTCGGATGTTCAATGAAATCCGTGTTTCCGTTTTTTTCGGCGATCAAAAAATTATTTGGAGCGCTGTAAGCCCTCGGACAAAAATACCAAGACCATTTTTTTCAATTGAGAGAAACTTGGCTGCAGACAAATAAAGCTATTTAAAACGTTGTTTTGATGATGCAGAATTGCTCTATAGCAGTCATTTAAACAACTAATTTGATTTTTTTTCGTTTTACGCTTCACATAACGTCCATTTTAAGTTGAATCAAATGGTTTAATCACACGCACATTGAAATACTCATCAAATGACACCTCACATCTTTGTTTCTCGTTGATATATTAGACCGGTAATGGAATGGAGACAAGTACAAAATATGTGAAACTTTATGAACAATATAGAATGGCTGATCTCTCAACAGAGAGTGCAGTTTATCCGCTCTCAAGTTTAGGAGATCTAGCCATTAACTATAGAAGCATTATTAAATGATACTTTTGACAAGTATTCACACCAATTGGAACAGTTATATGAAAAGTGTCGAAACGGTGTTCCATTAAAGTTTGATGGAACAAGTATATGATTTAATAGTGCTTTTATAGTTGACAATTTCATATTTTGGCGGGAACAGGTGTGATTGAAAAAGTTATAAAACTTTATTCAAAAGCTGATGTGGGTAAATGTGAAGTGGATAAATGCCAAATGTAACTAATTGGTTTCATATATTACGTGATGATGCTTACCGTGGCCAGAGGTTTTCGTGTGTTTCTAGTTCAATTCGAGAAATGTTGGTATCATTATTTGATTGGCATGCACACTTACGTACTTATGTAAATATAAGACCTTCGTGTAAAAGACAGTGTTTAATAGATGACGCTATTTATATATTGGAATAATAGTAAAGATCTTTCGGCGTTCTACTCGCGTATCAAATTATGCTCTAATTCTTCCATAAAGTTGGCATATGTTTCTACAAAATTTTCTAATGGTTGTTTGCTCAGCGACCATTTTTAATTTATTACCAGTATATTGTGCATGTAAGAGTTTATTAATGCGTTTTAATCGAGAAAAAAGAAAGATTCAAAATGTGCAAGATATTCCCCCATTTACAGTAAAATAAGTCTACCATTTTCTGAAGTTCATTCTTGTTAATAATGTTAGTGACCGGATCTTCTGGATCAGATCGACAAAATCAGCTAGAATATAGCAAACCTATTATTTTTTGTAATACATAGTTTAATATTTTAACCAAACAATTTATTGCATTTAAATAAATAAATTATCAAATGATACAATTACTTTGAACTTAATATTTAGGGATATAAAAAAACCAGTGCCATATTCCAAGAGTAAAACTTTCAAATGTTCGAAAATTTCATGCAGAATTTTTTAGAGCCTTCTCTGTCTGTTTAAGATTATTTTATAAAAATATTTTATCACACAAATATGGAGTTCAATTTTCAATGAAAATAAAGCCAATTTATTTAAAAACCTCAAGCCATCATACCTCGTTTTTCGAATGGGGAATATTTATGATTTGTCAGAACACGACTTGAGTCGACAAGTAAAATATATTGATTAGCTGTACTTCAATGCTCGTAAGTAGTACTTCAATGTGAGCTTTAATGTTTCAACATTTAGCTTAAATACATTAATATGTACAAATATATAATATCATCGCGCTATTTATTTCACGTTCAAAAATGATTTCAAGCTATAAATCTCCTCAGGCATCTCGTTAACTGACAGTTAAACCGTCTAGAATGTAATGGCTGAGGTTTCGACGACTAGGGTATCGTCTTAAAATAAGGCATCATTTGCCACTGAAATAGTGAAGGGTTGCTTTTTTGTGAGTATTGTGCTCATAAACCAAATTGTAGATGATCTTTGACATGCAGCAATAGTACACCACTACCGTAGTGAAACTATTAGCAATGCAACAAATTCCAATGCAGTTATTTCGCTAAAGTCACTTCCAAGACATGGCTTGCATGTTTCAGGAACTAATCATAATCTTTATTGCAATGCAAAATAATATAAAAATTAACAAATTCAAAAAAGGTAGCACATGTAGTATGTACGAATACTAAAACACTGTTAACTTATGATTTATTAAATGCAGGCACTGGGTTAGGGCATTTTTTAATTTTCGTTCAATAAGTGTCGTATTGTGTGTTTATTGTGTATTTTGTGTTAAATTCACTTGTTTATTTTTTATTCTTCTTAAACAAATATATACACTGGCATCCGTTATAATGCAGATATAATTTTAATTCTGAATTTATTAGAGCCTTCTCTGCAATTTGAACGAGATATCTGAAACGATATCCAGGCATGTCAATAGTGTGGAATTGAATAAATGGGAAAGGTTTTCACACTCCAGTCAGAAATATATCTCAATTAATTGTTTGTTTTTTGGAAAGGAGACATAATACTGTTTTTAATTTCTAGCTACTCACACCTGTTCTCCCAATAATATTACACCTACAAACTATTTTCGAATTGAATGATAAACACCGAACATCGAAAGTAATTTCAGCTTCGAGGTGTCAAACATGATGCCACATTGTCAAAGCATAGTTTTAAACATTGTAGAAGATGAAATTAGCCATGCAAGCTGTGGTGCTAACTCGTTACGCACACAAATACGACACACACATTTATCAAATTGAGAAAGAAAGAGAACATCTAGTATCTTGCTACGTGGGTAGTGTTTAGTCCTACTGAAAAACAACCATTAGCAAAAGCGTCTTTCACGAGCTCTTATGAAGTAAGTCATCAGCAAACCAACGACTTACGAAGACAGGAGAACCAACTTTGCCAATGTAATGTTTAGCTTACCGTTATAATGTAAATACAATTATTTATGGAGTGTTTCGCGTTTATATATTGTTTAGTTTAGTTTTATCCGTTAAGAAGTATTTTGTATTTAAAAGGTATGGCAGATAGTTTTGTGTAATGCAGAGAAAATGTGTTGAAAAAATCGTCGTGCCTAAGAATATATTGCTGAAAATAGATACTGTTTATGCATTTTATGTCATATGATAAATATTTTTTTTAAATTTCTCGTGACGAAGCACGCACTCGACCAGCCAAAATGTCTCACAAATGTGATATAAACTCTAAATAATGCAAAATATTTTGAAATTAATATTTTTGACTATTTTTTATGCAATTTATGCACGGTAGAAAAATAATTTAGTATTAAAATATTTTTTTATTTTTCAGTATATTTATTAAGTTTCATATAAGACATGTTATGTGTGATGTTCAATTAATAATATGATAACGTGTTGTACATGTTATCGTGATTCACTAAAAAAAAAAAAAATTTGTAAGACAAAGCGAAATTGAACCTAAGTACATAATTTTACGATTCAAATTTTACTTTTAATTTTATTATGCCCTCGCCCTTAATTTGTGTTTTGGATGCATTGGATGTATCGGTTATTCTATATCATTTAAGTTTACAATTTAAACACATATCTACATTTTTTGTTTTAGAACCACTATTTAAAAATGTATACCTTTTAAGGCAACAAATATCTTTTAAACAAAATGTTTTTATGCTGATGTAATTTTTAATTAAAGTGCTAGTCTAATTAATCTTTTAATTTGTTATAAAAAATAGTTTTAAGAGCTATTCCGTTTAATGATTATAAATCTGAATCTGAATTATGTGTGCAAAATATAACCGTTCCATGTATGAGGTGTGTTCAAAACATTTACAATTTAAAAAAATTCATTGCAGCGAAATGGCAAAAATAAATTTGTTAACTGCTATCATCTGAGCAAAAATGTTTTTTGGGCAAACGTGGTGACTATTTAAAATTGTGCATGTTTTTGGCAGTTGTGATTTAAACCCCATTTTTATGTGGCGAAATTAAGTGGATTTTTTTATTTATTTAAGAGAATATAGTAAAGAAAGAGTGGTGATCGGAAAAACTTGGAATAATAGACTAATTCTAATGCATGATTATTTAAATTTGAACATTAGCGTTTAAAGGCGTGCAGGATATATTTTAAGACATGCACAATGCGAAAATTTTGTAAGTTTAAGATTTAAAGTTTTAAGAATAAGCGAGGATAAACGAAGTTGAATTCTCACTACTGAATGATTATTTAATTTAGATCGGTCATATTTCGTAATCACTTTAGTTAGTTTTTATTATGCGAGTTCTTTAGTTAGTCATTTTAGTTCTAACTGAAAGCAATAGAAATTTAGTGGTCATTCAAGCGTTTATATATAGAGAGCAGTTGGTTTATTATTTTAATACTTACATTTAGTGGAAGTCAATTTATTTAGTTTTTAAGGTCCGTTAGGTTTTTCAACTTGATTTATCCTCTTTAGTTTAGTGTTAGCTTAGGACTTACCAATCTTAACCACAAATTTGTGATTAGAAGTTGGTTCTTTTCATCCTAAAAGAGAATAACAACACGCACATCACTTCAAGAATAAAACAAGAAAACCTTAGATATTTGTGCTCACTTACCACATTGAGCCAAATGTTAGTGGTTATTATTTGATTCTTTTCATCCTGGGGAAAAAAGAAAGTAATTTATAAGAGAAGGTGGCAATTCAAGGCCATTCTACAGCGCTTTGATTGGCCCAAAGGTTCCACTGTCAATTGTCTGCATCTAAAATAAATAAATGTGGCATGTGACTTTTCATTTATCAGTTCAACAACAGTTTCATTTCCTCACAAAAGATTATAGTTGTCTATTAGAATCTTACATTACGAGGGAAGATCATAAAGTAATGACGCCTATTTTACATTTCAAGAATGGAACGTCTCAGAAAAAAGCGAAAATATACATTAAAAAGATCAGCTAATTGTCTACGTTTTCCATTAATCGGCATCGACATTGATGCATTTTTCGATTTTTCATCACATGATTTTGGAACCAAAGTCGAAGGGAGCGTTCAAATTGAATAGGAAGCCAATGA
>JAUJYS010004555.1:0-11848 GCA_033995665.1 Melogona broelemanni | reverse complement strand
CCTCACATATCTCCACAGACACGAGGGTGCAGTAATCCTGTAGTGCACTAGGCGCTACGGTGATTTAAAAAAAAAAAAAACTGAACGGAGAACCACACTGTTGGTCTCAGGAGCACATGCGGTCAACTAGACCGTCGCTTCCGAAAATACTGACCACAGGACAACTGTATTCGACCGAACAGACAAGATAGAAAGTGTTGCGTCTAATTGTCAAACGCCGCGCGTTCGCAGTACGGACACTGGCCACAAGAGGGCCTACTATTTTTCTAATGGACTTCAATAATATAAAAATTGAGCGACGACGTCGGGGCTACCTCTCCCACTTTCGACCAGCTTAATCTGGTTATGTCAGGAAGAAAAAGAATAAATAAATAAATGAATGAATGGTGGAGGGGGATGGAAGAACTTACGTCAGTTCCTGGTCGGGAGATGTCTGCTGGATCTTCTTACCGACGCCGAAACCCAGGAAGCAGATGGAGAACATGGGAGAGACACCGATCAACGGAGCGGCCATACCGCGGTACAGACCCAGCACGCCCTGATTGGGGGGGAAAAAAAAACAGAAAAATTAAAGAAAACTTACAATTACAAAGTGTATGCATAAACGACAGGTCAAGGACGAAGTTGTTCTCTTTTGATCACCACTAATAAATTTGACCAACGGATCTGGGTTCGATTCCCAGTGCATCCGATCGTTTGATTGGCTTGTGGTACTGATCGGGGGAAGGCAATGGCAACCCACCTCTGTATTCTGCCAAGAAAAACGCAGGTGTCGGGGGGATCGAGGGTCGGGGTCCGGAGACGATACACTGCTGTTAAAACCAGTCCCAGGACTGAATAACCAACCAACCAGTGAAAATGTATTGCGCAACTGGATTTAATCAATCAAATAAGTCGTTGTTTAAGTATATGTTGTCCGTGACATTCGCCTAGTTGTGACGTTGTTCGCGCGTTCTAAAATTTTACGACCGCAGTATTTGATTATTGGAATTATCTGGCCGCAACTCTTCCCTACCATCTGGCGTTTCCGCAAGGATTGTACAGCTGAGTTTCCAATTAAATTGTTTACCCACACGCCTGTTGCGAAATTTGGTGTGAACTCACGAAATGTCATAAACAGAGGCCGGATTTTTAGGTTTTAATAGTGAGGCAGAATTAGCATAACCATATCAAGTTACACGTCAAGTTAAATTTCCTGAAGTAGCAATCTTTACTTCAGCCATTTCTATCGTATGACTGTCGTAGTCCGGGCGGTGCATTGTGACAGACTGCGGTGTGACAATCCCGGGTTCGATTCCCGGTGTGGGCTCACGTTTATTTTATCCTGGAGTACTACTGAAATTCTGCCCCTGAGGCATTGCCATAATACGAGGGCTACATAATCTCCTGTAGTAATTATTTAAAAATACAGCGCAGAGTACTCCTATACAAAATGAACGAAAACTAATCATATGACAAAATGAATTAAAACAAATCATGATACAAATTTTACAAAACCGTACCCTATTAGTTTAACATTTTATTAGAAAAAAGGAAATTTTAGCCTTTAAAATATCCGGTTCATTCTTATAAAAAAAAGTACGAGATTATTTTCGGTGTGAAGGTTTAACCAATTACGTGTTCGGACTTGCCGAGTTCCTGTCAGATTCACGTTCGAGTGTTTTAATGACAGCCCGATGAAATATCTACCCAGGAAACGTTACACTGGTCCTGAAAAAAAGGTATGCCGGTATACCGGCATACCACATACCCAATATTTATGGATTTCGATGACGTATGGTGCTATGAGGTTTTCACACGATATAATTGCCCATTATTATTACATTGTGTTAAGTGCCCACTAGGTACTAACGAGCAATTATTAGAGACGAACCAGTTTAGTGCGCCTCTCGAGCACTCTAATGTCTAGCCGGAAACTGTATGTATTGACACTGCTGGTCGCATTTTTAGCATTTAAATTTTGGTAGTCCCACATTTTTTTTGAGGTTTGGCAGGAACCGATTTATCAAAATAATTTATTTTGTGCAATTTTTTTTTTGAAGAAGCCCGTAAACATTGTTCGTATTTTCAAGCATAAAAATCTGACAATCCTGATTTAAATCTAAATTGTTGTTTTGTAAAATTGTCAAAATTATACGTGACGAAATTACACATTACATTTGATGCCATCAAAACATTGTTTTAAAATATGCAAGATTTGCACATTTTCTTAAATTATGAGTATGATACCTTTCCAATTTAAAGACCTTCTTTCTATTAATAAAAATTTAATTATAGCTGCTCATGCGTTTGCGATCCAGAATTTACTAGCTGAAAGTTGATTAGAACTGAAATAACTGGTCCGTATTTGGAGAGTGGGTCTGAACAGAAAATAATTTCAAAAATGATGTGTGTTCGCGAATCCGTGTGACGTCACCAAATTACGTCGATCATTATTGAAGGGAAAGGGGATGGGGACGGCGAGATTGGAAGGTCACATGACCGTGTCACTGGGTCTCGCAGCTAAGATAGATATCGCAAGTCTGATTCGGGAAGGATTTAGTCAAGGCGGGATTTCTCCATCATGGTGTCGTCTCGAACTCTTAACGTGTATCTCGTTCTAATTTTTTCGTGTTTACGCTCATAGAAGAATATTTTTAAAAACGCAATTTACAATAAATTAATGAATTAGACATATATATACATTTCGAAAATTTCGTTCTTAGGTAAAACTTTACACGTTAATGACTGTTATTTATGTGTGAATTTATATTTGTTATTTGTTTAATACTACTTTTGATATTTTGTTCACAACAGCAGAGATTTTCTCAATTGTAGAGTAGTCAGTAGTTTTTGATATCCTGATATCATTTTGCACTTTACTGCGATTAGTCACTCACTGTTTCATTTACAATATAGACTTGTTGGTGACATTTTAGAATGGCACAGGAACATGGAATTGAGTAGTTGACCTCTGTGATCTACTTTATCAATAGTTTTAGGTTTTTAGTTCCACTTTCAATATTTCACTGTTCTAGCTACGCATGGTCTCGCAATTTCTGCCTTGAGAATTGCTATGATATTTTGCTTGTGGAATTAGTTGTTCCGCATCTACCTCATTTGTTCTTCTTTGTTTCTGGACTTTTCAACATTTTTAGTTACTGTTAGAGTTAATCTAAGACATTGCTTGGTATTTCTAAATTATTGATTTTCGTGGTAGTTACCGTGTAGTTTATCATTTAAAATTCGAAACAGTAATTATCTATTCCAAAAACATTTTTTTTCTCTTTTACAATTTAGTCATAGTTTGTTTCAGTTAATGCCTATGGAAATGATGCTCATGCATTGCTTTCATTTAAATTCACGTTAAATTATGTAATGCAGTAGTAGATTTAGGCATGATAATTGTTTAGAACAAACTCCTTACTAAAAAAAGATTTAAAAAAATTATAATCAAAAGTAGGGGGTATTTAATTTACTATTTTTTATTTTTGTATTGAGTGATAGACTTTTGAAGCTTGTTCCAAACAGCATGATTATTGCAAAGCATTTTGCACAATATTCTTCACTCTCATGTTTCATCTACGCTCAAAGATACGCATATTCCTATTCGCCTTTCTATGCTTACCGTCTAGTGCATTCGAGAAGTAGTCTCCCTAGTTCCCCCCTTCTGTATCCATGCGCATTCGATTATGGTGTTGCACGGATTATTTGTTCACCCATTGGCTCGATTTGCACGTGCGCACGGCTGCCGGACGGCCAATGGTGGTCATCTGCTGTGACGTCATCAGTGTCGTCATCGGTGTCGTCATCTGGTGGATTTTGGATGTCGTGTGAAAGTGGTCGTCGTCATTGTCGTTGTTGGACTTAACATGATCGTGTGTCGCTTTTCTTTCTCTCTCTATTCTCTCTTTTTTTCCCTACTTCTCATTCGCACACACACGACTCTAAAATCCAAAATCAACTGCTCTTCCCCCTCAAATAAAACCAACGCGAGCGCTCACTGTGGCGGCGCTCAAATGTCGTTCTAGAATCTGGAAGAGGTAATTGTATACACAACCCTTGTCATCACCAAATTCATCAACCGATGATGCAGGCGCACTTACGTTAAAACGCGTGCACAATATGTTCTGTCCTTGTTGCAGGATTTGTGCTGACATATTTCGTTCATGTCGCTTGCTAGGAATATTTTGATTGGTGTAGTCGGTCGGGTCACACGTTAAGATAAAGTGCAGATTCAATAAAGAAATTCATTTAGCAGAGTGAAAGTAGAAATTAATACTGATACTGTTAAAGCCAATACTTGTTTAACCCTTGCTGCACTTTCAGCTTAGTCTGGCATTTAGCTATTTTGGCACATATTTATTTTTGGAAAGTGTCGTCACTTTATTTCATCGTGTGACATGGGAAAAAACGGCGATATTGGTTGGCCCGTGATTTTTTTAAATTATTAATTGCTGTTCTGCAACACATTCATTATTTTATTGAAAATCACGAGATACTCTCACAGCGAAGAACTATAGCAATATTTTATACAGTTGTAAAGCTCAACAATACGGATTTTTCTGGTTAACAATATTTTGGCAAACAATTTTTATACTTATATCTTATTTGCTATCCAATTGAATAAATCGAAATGATTATAGAAATGATTATGTTCGCCATCGTAGGTGGTGAAAAGTTGTTCTTAACTCATGCTCACCATTTTCGCATGAACACGTTTAACAGTGTCGTCAGTAGTCATTGTTTTCATGGTTTTTTTTAATGGTGTAGCTATTTAAAAAAATATATTTAACGGCCTACTTGTGTGCATGTTTTTTAATCTGAATTTTTTTGTCAGTTTTCTAGTCGGTTACTAAAATAGGACAGTGTCCACGCTGTGGACATATTTTTGTTCCATTTGTTTCCTTTTGAAGCTTAGAATGTACTTATAAATTCATTTTTGTTAAATATGTTGACATGACAGCTATTGTACGAGTCTATTTTTGTTACAGCAAATGGAGCAAGCCGAGAACAAAGAAAAGCTGATTCAGGAATACACCGAGAAGTTGAAGACCAGTATCAATCCCAGGAACCTCAAGCGCTATGTGGAGGCCTTCATGAAGTGAGACAATATTTCCTTCCTATTTAAATGAATCTATTATACGGTCGAAAATATTGGATAAATAAAACTGCAAATAATATGTGGTGCAAAGGGAAAAAAATCATTTCTTGGTGATTTTCTCTTCATTGTAGCCGAAAGGACATTTCTGGAAAATTGGAGAAAGACCTCAAGTAAGTTGTGTTCAATGGTTTGGACAGCGTTGGGTTGGTTCCTTTCGAAAATAGACTAGTTTCAGTTCCTCCGATAAAAAAGAAATCAGTTCCCGTTACAGTTCCTCGAAAATTAAATGGAACCTAAGCGTTCATAAGTTTCTTTTCAAAAGGAACCTGGAACTTTTCCGTTCCTTCGATTAAATTTTTTTTAAAGCATTTACGGGGGAACTTATCTGCAGGACAAAATTAGTTGTATGGACACAGACCAAAAGCTTTCAACATATCAAAATATTTAGCAATTTCGGATTTATGCTGCAAAATTATTCCGTTGACTACACACTTTGGGAAATTACTCGCATAAAATCGAAGGTTATGGCAAAAGGAACTCCCGTTCCAGTTTCTAGGAATGAAACTTTTCCATTCCGTTCATACCCAACACTGGGGCTGGAGGAGAGGTTTCCTTGTCGAACGCTTTCCTAATATTCCATTCTCTTTGTCGCTGTTCGTGTTCTTTCGCAGGGTTGAGACCCTGATGGTGACTGGCAGTCGCGCGTCACACGTGCACAGCGTGCACACCATGTATTCGTACATGAACAAGACCAAAACGTCTCTGCTCAAAATTGACGGGGTCGGGGAGGTGCTCTTGGAGGCTGTAAGTAAATATCGGCTTTTATTTTGTCTTTGATAGTTGGAAATTTTGTCGTGTATGCTAGTTTCATTTCATTGTATAAACTTAGTTTACCTAGCAATACTGATTTGTAATACCATGTGATTCGTTTTATTCTAATAGTTTGTTTTAATTTTAAAGTAATTTAATTTATTAACTTAAGTAAATAATTTTTGTATCGTTATTTTTTTGTTGCTTTTCAGTTCACTCATGTTTTAACTTTTCTTTGTGGTTTTTTTTGTCTTTGGAAGGGTGTTTTCACCTGGGATCTTGTTCAAATGACATTATATAACCGATTCTTAAAACTGTTTCCTGGTTTTACATAATTGTAATTGCTTCTTTGCTTTTTCAGCCTGAAAAGTTTTCACAGAGTCTGTTGCTTTTCTGCAAGGGAATCGGTGTCTGTGAGTGGACTTTTCATATTTCTGATTTTCTTATGAAAGCTCTCTTTGTCTAAATGTTAGTTATGCAAATACGGGCAGCTGTGTTGTTAAAATGGCCGTCACCCTATTCGTATTCGTTCAGCTCATGCGTTTCCGTTTCCGTTTACAGTGACGTCAGTGGCCATGCCCGGCATTGAACGACAACGTTCCATCTCCAGCGGCGACGAGGCTGACGGCCCGCGACGTCGCACCAAGTCCATGGAGGAGTACGACCAGCCCAGGAGGAAGTCCGTCACCACCAAGTGAGCGGCGACACAGAGTCCCCCAGTCCGGCGTCGAGCGACCATGCACACACAGTAGAACGGCAGCTATGAGGAGTGCACTGACGGTACAGTCTACATACACAGATGTGGCGGATCCAGGGGGCGCTGCTCTATTGCTCTCTCTAATCTCTCAATCTCTCTCGTCTATATACGCCATCTTTTATATATACACGCCTGCTGTGGAGGAGAATATCTCTGGCTTTTACCAACCAAACCCTCACCTTGTCCATAGAACCAAACCTGTTGGTTGATTGGGGGTCACCTCTTGGATTCATCCAGGATATGTTATATGCAAAGTTACTAATGTCTGACTAACTTTCCGATTTTCATTCTTGGAAGTAATCAGGATCGTGGTATGGTGGTGAGGGGTGGCACAATGAAATATTTTAGATTTTTTTTTACCTTAAATTTCAAATTTGTATTCTTTTTTTGGTTGCTATTGTTTTTTATTGTGGGAGAACCGAGTGGCATACTAATTTTTTAATAAATCTATCTAAAAATAAAATGCAATCCTACGCAATTAAGTAATTTAAATTGGTCTTCCAACGAAATTTATGTTGTGGAATTTGTAATTGAGGTGGATGTGGAGGAATAATTTTTCACCCCAGATGGAGCCATAAAAACAAACTAACTCCTTTCTTCGGCTTCACATTATATTTGTGTGTGCCTAAAATTTTTAAGTTTCTCTTAACTAACTAGATTCAAACATATTTTAAGCTGGATTCCCCTAAATCGAACGAAAACCTATAGTTTCCCCGTGTACAGTTCAAATAATGGAAGGTCTTGCTTTGCATTCTCTCATGCCGTATGGCGGGAGAAATCAAATACAAAATATTGCCAACTCAAGAGATCTGGACCGTGTACGTCCGTCTTTCCATCTATCTATACATCTCTTTTAACTCTCTGTGTTCCAGTGCATAGTGCATTTACTTTTTGAATTGTTCTCACGCCACGTGCAAGTTCATGTACTGTTTTGTCGGTCGCTCTCTCAGGAGGTGACGTCAGAGACCCGGATGTGAGCGTGACGTCGTTGCCACGAGTGTTATCTATACATAGGATTGTAACGTTACTGGTTACAGAGCATTTTGAACCTGGACACTGCAGCACAATAACACGCCAACCATAAACCATTAAAAAATCCATTAACCAGATTTTAAAAAAATCTATGGAACCAGATATATTTCTCTGATCCATTTTTATCTATAAGAAATAGCGGAATCGTTTTTAAAACAAATAAATACCATGAATAAAAGTACACGGATATTTTTTATTCTGATCTGCCGTGAAGTAAGATCTTATTTTACTGTTCATAGGATTTTAGATTGGCGTTTTATTGCTTACCAGCGTCCATGTATGTGTACGTTCGCCCGATTCGCAGAACATATATATATATAAATATATGATAGTACAATATTATAATATTCATTAACGAGTATCAAAATATTTAGTGAAGTATATATTTAGCCAAGACGCATTGATTGTAGCCCGGAGCCGGTTTTACAAATATTTTCTAGTGGATTTTGGGTCCGAGATTTTTGATGATGATAAGAGTTGTAGCAGTCATTTTTGTGTTAGACCACTTTTAATCCTTAGATATGCGTTCGTTGTGTGTATTGAAATAATTGTGTTAATTGATCCTAGACCTAAACTGGGTGGTCATGTCACAATCAATCGTTGTTCATCCCATGATTTCTTCTAAATTCTACTTTAGGGTTAGCAGAGTGCAGTTATGCCAGTTTTTTCGATCATCCTCATTTTCATAGCTCCGAAACAGATTTCACATGATTATGATGGCTTGAAAATGCGTTTTAAGACTCGTTATTATAGGTGAGGCTGTTTTGCCAACTTTTCTTGTTGATTTTTCTTACATTTCTTTTTAAGAACATTTTTGCATTTTTATGCTACAAGCAGCTATTTGCTGATTTGCGATCTCTAATATTTTTAGCTCAGCTGACCAACTTAAATTTTCGATGCCCAATTTACATTGTCCAATTTCAATTTGCGATGTTCCACAAATTTAAATATGCATTTTGGATACATGTAAAAATGAACAAAAATTAATTTTTTTGCAAATTGGGTACTTGGATTTGCAGTTTTGTGTGATCTCTATATGTGAGACCGAATCAAAAGAAAATTTGATTTTTTTCCATGAAATCCTTTGCTAAACGCTTTTTGTCAGTTTCTCACAAAGTGGACCTACCTACCCCAAATTGTGCCTGGTTACAGATGTGTGTATCTCAATTTTAGGGTGCATTTTTTATAACAATTTGGATCGTGCTTATATTCTTTCGTGCGAACGATTGTTTTAGCCCGCTTAGGACAATACTCACATTGACTATTGCCCATTCGAATCTGCCTCGGAAAATTATGTCTTTCCTAAATGCATCCGGTCTCTGTTTTTTCGGAATGTCTCGGTCAGTGCCCAGTCACAAAACTATAATGATTGAAAATTATAATGATGAATAGGAATCTTCCACGTGAAGATGAATCTTCGTGACACGAATCTCCATGAATCTTTCACAGAGAATGCTATTCAGACACTTCCTTACGGTGGGACCTCAACTGGGCGTCTTGTCATGCCTAACTTGAACATAAAAATGAATGCCGTCCTAACTAATGTTAAATGTCCTCGTGACCAATCTTTTTTTTTTAACTGTTCCAAAACTGGCGTTTTTGCGTTTTCTTGATAAAACAATATTTTTTTACTGTAAGCAAATTTAAGTTTGCTCCATATTTCGATCATTTAATTTCTTGGGTCACTTTTTTAGTTTTTCAGTTTAAAGACAGCTTTTTATGGATTTCCAGTTTTCATCATTGAAAATCTTAAAAAACGAAATGCCGTTATTTTCGCACTTATCAGACATATCGTTCGGTGTATTGGCCGCTTTACATAACATCCGCACCCTGCAGAATGATCGCAATTCATTTTCCAAATTGTTCATCGGAATTCGATCCTGGAAACTTGTGAAAACAAATTTGATTCCAACGATAATGTGATAAGTGGAGTATCCAAACCAGCTAGTGATATCAGCTTTGTCTGATCGTTCATACAATTGGGTATAACAACCGCAATAGCTGCGTTCTATTCGCCTGGGAAAACGGTATTTAAGAAAAACTGAATCCATTATTTATTTGGCAATATTTTTTTCGTCTCTTTCTATTATGGGCACCAACCAGAAATTCATCATTTCAGACTTTTGTAATTTTTCTAATCTACACTCTCCTTGCCCGGGTTCGATTCATTTAAGTCATAAATCGATTTGATACCTGTAAATACATGTACATGCAAGGATTTTTAACCGAACCGTGATGCAGTTTTTCAATATAGGGACCTACTTATGGGTAGCGGTCGTCGTGGCTTGATTGGTGAGGTCCAGGATAGGCTTGGGAAAAATAGACGATCGTTATCATTATTATTGATTGTAAGATATTGTTTGGTAATGAGTTTTTTGGTAACACCAGTATAGGGCAAATATTCTCGTACGGGTTTTGTGAGGGTACAGCCCCTGGATATCACCACTCAATGCGATCTATAAAGACGTCTGATTTTAAACATCGCTACATTGTGTTAATTTAAAAAAAATATATATTAATTTGGTCTCATGGATACCCGGCTTTAAAACAGACCTGCTAAACTGTGTTTTTAAAATCGAAAATGGCACTTCCTATTTGTATAAGGCCTGCAATTGTATGCGATGAAGTAATTGTATCTGCATATATTAAAGAGACGCCTACGATATAAATATACGAAGACAACAAAAAAAAAGTTCTCTTGTGTACCTATACATATAGATCGTCTTCTAGCATTTATATTTTCTAGCTTTGACAGTCACACGCACCTATAAAAATGTAACGGTGGGTGCCCTATAGAGTGTTGTAAGTATATGTAGATTGTATTTTTTGTGTCTGCTTGATTTGTTACCGAGTTCTTGAGGCTCAGCGAAAAAAGTAGATGCATATATTAAATATATACGAGTATATATTTGGGCGTCTTGCTACTTTTACTGTTTCGATGTACCTGTAGCTACTTGGGAACCTAATTATCACGTGATTATAGCAGTGTGTGGAAAACCAGAATGAGTTTAGCTCGCAAGGGAATTGGTACTCTCGTATTTTAGGCATTCTGTAACATTTTGTATTTTTCGAAAGAGGATAGTATATTATTACTATATGCTAGAAAACGAACTATGTCTCATTTTAATAAAATATTCCCCAAGATCACTTGAATTGTTTTTTTGTCTCGGGTTTGCGTGATTTTCTTTTATTTCCTCAGTTTGCGAGATGGCGGTTACTGCCAAAAAATTTGCACTCGAGTTTTGAACAATTGTCGAGCGGTTAATTTGAAAAATTGGGGCTAAACATAGTTATCAGAAAATTTAATATCTGAGTTATTATCAAAATACATTTAAATGATATAAAGTTATTATCAAAATACAATAAGCCTAAAAAAATATAAGCACTCTGTCGAGCTAAAATATAAGCACGCTGGAAAAAGCGCAATGAATGTTTTATACACACCCAGTGGTCCCTGGTTCGATTCCCAGCCCAGGCTTTCGTTTATTCGAGCCTTATGACTGTAATCTGGGAATGAAAATAATCGTAAAGTTAGTGTTTCAGAAAAGGAGCGCTTCTGAGGTGCTATCACTAGGGCAATTTAAAAAGGGTAGCTCAGAAATAAACAGCTGATGGAGGCAGAGGAAACATTGCCTAACTTTTGTACAAAATCACCAGGGATCGGCAACGTCTCGACGATCCTAACAACAAACTTATACCATCCTAACTTTTTTATTCTTTGGAAAGAATGCATAAAAAAATTCCTACAACAAAAAAAAGTCAAAATATTTTGGAAACGTGAGTTAAGGGTTAATTATTATAGATATCGACTTAAGGGTCTATAAATTTGCAATTCCTTCGTTCTAATTAGTTTTAAAATTCCCTCTTAACCATGCATAAGCAACCACTGTGTCCCCGTTCCTCGTTCCTTCACGAAAAAAAAATTGAGTTCGGTGCTGCAGTCATTTAACCTTTGAGCGCAATTTTCGAACAAACTGGATGACTGATACAGACTAATATTTGATTTGTATTATACAGACTAATTTTTTGTTGGTTAGTCAGGGACGGGTTTTAACAGCAGGGTGCCGTCTCCGGACCACGACTCTCGATCCCCGACACCTGCGGTTGTTCTTGGCAGAATACAGAGGTGGTTTGCCATTGCCTTCTTCCGCGCAGTACCACAAGCC
>JAUJYS010004554.1:0-11848 GCA_033995665.1 Melogona broelemanni | reverse complement strand
AACCGCAACAGGCGAGCGAAAGTTCGAGCGCAGTTGATTGGCAACTCTCCGAACGAGCGAACAGTTATTCCAAATTGAACACGTCCTCACCAACACAGCCCACGCTGAAAATCCGCAAGGTCACGCCCTTGAGCCAGGGGGGGGTGTTGCTCCCTAAGGTCAAACATGGCCAGCAAGACCCATCAATAACAGAAGCAAAGGTCGAGCAGGGTCACGTGCACGTCCCGCCACGAGTCGAGTTGAGCAAGGTCACACAGAAATTCGTTCGAATCAGACTGTTCGCAAGGGCTGCCGCGCCAAAAATTGGCCAGCGAAAGGCAATGCACCGAACGGCAAGAGCCCACGCCAAAAATTGGCAAGGTCAACCACAACAAGTAATCGAAAAATTCGAGCGCAGCCACGCCCACGGCCATAAACAGGCGGGTGAAGTTCAAACGCGGTTGGCCGGCGTCCTTCCAGCTACTTCACGGCCCATGCAGATCTCACGCCGAAAATCGGCAAGGTCACGGCCAGTCAGTTAAGATTTTCGTAAGCCACACAATTAACGAAAAGCCGCACCGCGGCGCAACTTCCTGGCCAAATTCGCGAATTATTGTTCAGATGACACACATGCAGTTAGTCCTTTTCCTTTTTCCTCCTTTGTCTTGGCCGCGCATGCGTCGTTCATGCCGATCATTCACAAAGCCCGATTGCATCAGTCGCGGCTGTAGGCGGAACAATGGAAGAAAGCCCGCTGCCGAAAATTGCCTCCATTCTCGCCGCCCGATTGCATCAGCCGCGGCTGTAGGCGGAACAATGGAAGAAAGCCCGCTGCCGAAAATTGCCTCCATTCTCGCCGCACGGACTTTCGTCAAGCCCCGGACAATCGTCACTCGATCGCCGCTCGCCCGCCGTCCGCGGATTTTCCTTTCGCAGGAGCTCGATGTAAGCGCGTCTTTTCCTCACCAAAGTACGGTACATTTCTTCGGCCGTTTTCAAAAATTGCCAAAGATGGTTGCACACCCCTTTGTTGGTATTTCGTCCTAGCATGTCATAAAGTCGTGTTCAAATAAGGGAGCAAAGCGAAACACACATTACTCGAGTGCATTGCAGAGAAGCTAATGAAACTGAACGACTGAGCTGAAACATGCACTGCAGAGAAGCTAACGACAGTGTATCACGGGTGCAGTTCGAGCTATCAATATCCACGACGGCGCGGATTACATTAAATTATTCTTGCAAATTGCTCTTCCGACAATTGAAACCATAATGAGAAAAATTTAAGCAAGTTCATAAAACTTTTAATCCGCATAGTAAAAATCGCTCAAATAACGTTGAGCTGGCGATAACTGTAAAAACTCTAAAGTGTCTTAACAAATAATATTTTCTCCAAGCTTGGTTTAGCTCATTTTCGGTCTGGAAGAATCAAGGCTTGTCACCCAGAAGAAAACTTTCAGAAAATTGTTAAAACAAAAAGCAATACGAGTACAACTAAGTTGAGGCGGTTGAAAATTGTTATTTGGGGGGGAGGGGGGACGGGACAATCCATCGACTATACGTTTCTCACGTTTAGAAATTCTCTTTCTTACGAGCTTATTTTCTTTTTCCTCTTTCGTTTCTTTTTTTTTTTTAGCTCTCTCTCTCTCTCATCCGCACTCACGCTTCGTTTTTTCCACCACCACCACCACCACTTCTTTCTTTCTCGCTTCTTGATTTACAGTCGAGTCCCCCGCGGCCCAAATCCCAAAATGCTTTCATCCAGTTTGCATTCCAACTAATGTAAATTTCGTGTAAGAAATTATTATGGCACTCTTGGCTTGGCGTTGGCGGCAGTGGCGCAAAAATAAAAATCCACCGGGGAGCATCCCCCGACCGAAAGTGATGTGGTTTTTCGGCTCCCAGACAATTTTTCCCATATTTTTTTTTTCTTTCCACGCCCACCTTCATCCACTTCTTGGTGGCGCGTTGACTGGGTGACTGGGCGGCCCATCACGCTCTCAAAAATGTATAGCAACGAGTAACACCAACACCACAGTTTCCGCCGGAATTACGTCAGCAGGGTGGTTTTACCGGATCACATTTCCGGGACATATTATACGTAAAGAAAGTTGTTCTGTGGCCGAAACAGAACACTTTGACTATCCCAACCCGGAAACAGAGGGATAAGGCTACAAATCTGGGTATAAAGGATCATTCCCAAGTGAGATCTCGTAGGGAGAATGAAAAGCAGACCGTCTAAAAAAATTGTGTCAACATAGTTCATAAATGTAAGCGTCATCTATTGAATAGATAATTAAAGTACAGGGGCATGTGCAAATTAATTAACAGCAAACTGGATGGAACTTCTGATTATTTAGGCCCACGCCTGTAGTCGTTTATGTCTACAAGGTATATACTGATAAGATGAAAACAACAGTTTTTAATAGTAAAAATTTGACAAAGAACAATTTTTAATTTGTATCTAAGATCAAAGATCAATTCGTATTTAGTAAGGTGAATGGGGATTAAAAAATGAAGTATTTGGGCAGGGGCATTAAAACATGAAGCATAAATCAATTCCGCCAATGGCATTCCATTCAAAATTTCGAACCATTATGTAAGAATCGATCCATCATTATTTGTTTTTAATCCTGATCACATCAGTGAATATCACTACAGCAGATTCTGTACCCCTCGTGTCGCTACAACGCTTTTGGCAATAAAATCTTTGGTCTCCGAATTACCATTCTCAGACTTCCCCCAATATTAAAAAAAATAATAATAATACCCACATGGTCACCCTAAGTGCTCAGGTGCCTCATGTTAAGCCGAAATGACGTCACTCTCGCGCCTCCGCTCGTGAAAAAATGTGCCGCCGTGTCACACACCCTATCCCGATGAAATATCGAGTAGCCGAAACATCAGCGCGCGCTAGCACGCGGTAGAAATATAAATAAAAAAGATGCGCTCCTCGCGAGCGCGGGTGGTGAGCACCCGATGACGTAGCGCGTGCGCTTACCTTGCGCGTGCGGAGCGCCACCTGCAGTGTCAGGACGTCAGTCCCCGTATAGCACGTGTTCGCTTCGGCCACTCGGAAATCGCCTGGAAAGATACGAATGAGGAGAAGAAAATAAATTTTAAGCCTAGCGTACAATATGGGGTACAATATTTTTGTAACGGCTTTGTTTGCAGTTTGCAGAAACCTATTACGTTTTGCACAAAGGTTTACATCTATAATTCACATCTCGTATAGACATTATGTAAGGGAACACAATGTCTATACGAATAAAATGTCTTAATGCCAAACTTTTAAGATTGTTAATAAGCGTGATTGATACTGGTCGAATATTTCGAAAACGACAACCATTAAAATAGAAAATTGTGTCAAGGGATGTGAATATTTTGCCATAAATTTAATGCAACGTTCCAAATCAATTTAAATCATTTAACTTGCAGCCGTCACAAATGCCATCCAACCAAATGTTATTGCAACTCCAAAATTCTACAGCTATAAAGGCATGCATTTTTAGCACCGATAACAAATTTCATGTTTAACGATCAATTTCTGTTTTTTTTTTTTTTAAGTTCTTAAATAAATCACAAGTCAATAATCTGTTGGCACATCAATCGATATTGAACTTTTAGAATCGAAAGTGTATCAGATAGGAATCTGAGTTTGACCCTTCGTTCGAAAACCAAGGCAAGGTAAGTCCATCGGCGGTTAGATCCATTGGGAATAATGGCAAAGGAGAGGGACGGAAAAGGGGGCGCTCCGATCAACTCTGCACGTGCGTCGCCGTGGCACGATGAATGGTGGTGGCCCCCTGTTCCTCCAAATGGAGGCCATCATCAATTATCAATTAACGCGGCCCATTATAAAACACTAGACTACCCGCCATCTAACCCCTCAAACACACCTCTCTACGCCTAATGTACCCGGTGTCGCTAATGCGTCGCCCTCTGGTGTCGATCGAATAAACTGTACCGAATTTGCACTTGCCCATATTCGGATTAAAATATGGAATCCAAAAACCTTGCTAAGAGGTGCCAGGTGGTGCAGAGGTTAGCGCTTTGGATTAAATCTCGGCCTAGAACTCCTGGTGCATGTACCATTAAAATAAACGGATGCTATGGCAGCCAAAAAGAACATTTGCTCGCTTATTAGAAAATTTCAAGAATTTCGTTATAAAAATAGAAATTAAAATTTTCTCCGAAATTTCTAAACTTCGTCTAGCAAGAAAAAAAATAGGTTCACACGGTTCACTGAGTCGAAAACCCTGGATAAACCGACATCGCCACGTACAGGACCGACATCGCCACGTACAGGACCCACCTCGGGTTTCGTCTAATGAACGCAAGAACTTGCGTGTCAAAAATGTATCTCTCTCTATGAGACCCCTAGACGGGGTGGTAAAACGCGTTATGGAACCAGATCACCTGATCAAGTGCGGTACATGCTAAAATAACATACAATAAGCGGTGCACACATTAAAGTTATTCGCCTAGTTGGAAAAGCTCGGTAAAATTACAACGTTGCCCCCAGTGGGCAGGAGACTTTGATATGGTCGTTACTCGTGTCATTCCTTATAAACCTTAACTCGTAAGGACCCTTCGCTTATACGACTCGCTTTAGCCCAGTCGATATCGCACCTGCTGCAGTGCGGCGATCCCGGGTTCGATTCCCGGCGCGGACGTACATTTATTCGATCCTGAAGTCCTTATAAAAACGTGTCCCTTACATCTTACCATAGCAATACGATCGGTAAAGAATCTCCCCAGTCCTGGGAGCTACTACAGCAGTGTTTGAAAAACTTTTTGGCTCGCGTAGCTATTTTTAGAACCAAATTCACTGGCGGGGCTCCTTAGAGGCAGGAAAAATTCATATCGGAGCCCTATTTAACACAAGTTACAGTTCGGATTCAAGTCAATGGCGTTCTATTATTTCTTTTATTTTCCAGGAGTGGCCGCGGAGCCCTTCGGGCTCCGCGCAGCACAGTTTGGGAAACGAGGCACTACAGTAAATGGAAATGAAAAATAAAAAGCAACAGTTGAAAAATGTGGGTCTCATCAGGATGTCATATACACTAGTCCATAGTGGTAAAAGGGGGGTGGGAGGACCTCACGCCCGATTCGTCCGAGAGCGAGTGCGCTCACCGCCGCCAACAGCTCAGACAGGTCTCGCACGTGCGCCCCTTCATTTATCTCAGTTTGGGCAGAGTGCATTAAGATGTCGCTCTCTTCTCTGGCTGGTGGCTGCGGGGGCTGCCGAGCGCGCGCAGGAAATAAATGGCCGACGCGGACACCCTTCATCTTTCTTAATACAGTCTCTCCGTTCGTCCGCGGCGACGTCGAGCTCTCTGGTTCTCTGTGGCATCAGCGGGCGCTCACGAGATGCCACAGAGATGTAGAATTTTTGGGGCTGGTTTTCTGAAAAGTGGGGCGTGGAGTTTTAAAAGCGGTGCGGTGAGGGGATGGTTTGGCGTACGAAAAAGGTCAACCCACACACACCGACCAGAGTTCGGCAGATATATCGTCACGAGACCCGCGGCTCATCGTAGACAACGTAACCCTGAACACGAACTTGATAAACTATTAGGAAAGCCATGGCCTTGCTATTTTCATGGACTGAACTCAAAAGCAGTCAAAAATAATTTAGTACGTACCGACGGCTCAGTGAGTATGGCAACATCCTACGAAGCCGACGGTCCGGGTTTCGATTCCTGGCGCAGGCTTTCGTTTATTCGTTAGTCTGGGGTACTGGCATCACCCCTGAGCTTCAATTAGGGAGTCCAGAGCTTAGGAGTGGATCCTGCAGCCTGGCTATTTCATCTGCCATTCCCCATCCCTTCCCTTCCCTTCCTCACATATCTCCATATAGGCACGAGGGTGCAGTAATCCTGTACTGCACTAGGCACTATGGTGATTTATAAAAAAAAATCAATTTTATTTAATACGGTGAAATCTTCCTAATTCCAGTTGTTTAAAAATATCATAAATTATTTAATAAAAAATACCGGAAATTATTTTATTAAAGCAATATCGTCAATTATTTATTTCAATTCGTTTATTTGTGGTTAAATGTCCGCTGTCCTTCATAACCATTTTTAATGTTTGTGTACAATGACAATTAAATACAACTATTCCAAAATTTCAAATTTCCTATTTTCGTATATCTCCGTACGGTACAGTACTTTTTTTTATATGCCTGTACACGTACTCGTCGAAGTAACCGAAGGATTTAAGTACTCATTTAATTATTTTTTGTGACAGTTTTAATTTATCAATAAATTATTTAGCAATTTTATTTATATTAAAATTAAGAACAAATGAAAAAAAATATATTTAAAATATTAAAAAAGTAACAAGAAAAATTAAAAGAATTAACAAAGATTGCATATATCAGCACCTGAAATGAAAAGATTAAATTTGAAACTTTAGAAAAGCAGTTTTCAATTTTTTTGTAATTGTCATAGAGAAATGAAACGTGAACTTTAATAAACAGTTATAAATAAATACTGGACATGATTAAATAATTTACGACATTTGAATTACACTTGTAGTAACTGAAACTATGAAAACCCTACCGTACTTTGCATAATTCTCTGGTTTCAAGACAAGACGAAAATATCACATCTACATCCCCATTAAAAACTGTCATCTAGTCATAGCATTACGTCATCAAGAAATGGAACCTGCTTCTGGTTAAAAGTTACCAGGCAATAGCAACTTCCGGACCAAAACCGTTGCACTCTGTTCAAGAAGCCCCGTCATTCGCGTTACACCGATGCGGAGGACGCGGCAAGAGGCATTAAGTGCCCCGCGAATATGCCAGGCACGGCGATCTCTCTGCATTTCTTAACACTCCCAAATGTGCATAGGGAATAAGGTGCAAGAGCATGATTAATCTTTCATTTGCAGCTAAAGGTCTGATGCCGATGCCTGTATAGCGCCGGAGCGCGAAAATCGTCGCCTATCCACACTTTTAAAAACTTCTTCGGTACGCTGGGGCGGGCGGGAGTGCACTCTGGGGCTCGTGGATACCGCCGAATGCCGAGACATTCGCCAAACACCCAAATTTACACCTTTCTTTTGCATTCGGGCACTCAGACAGCGACGAACCTCTTCCGTGCATGAAGTAATGCGAGACACTAATATCTTGATTGTCTCATTTTGATTTCCTAATTGCAAACGAATCATTTATAACATTATTTCACATATTTACAATCTTCATGATTACAAATATTTTACAATTTATCAATATTACAACATATTTACAATTTATTTCACATGTTTGAAAAATAATATCTAAAATAATTTTATATTTTTATTGGCAAAAAATAATATCTAAAATTATTTTAGAAATTATTTTTCATAATTTCTAAAATAATTTTAGCCTCGGCAACACAAAAAGTAATAATTAGGATATCAGTTTCTCATGTTGTAAATGATTGTAAATATGTAACATATTGTTATAAATGATTCGTTTGCAGTTAAAAAATCAAAAGGGCGACAATCAAGATTTTATCGTCTCGTTTTAACACATGCACGGGAGTGGATCGTCTCGCTCGCCCAAAAAGTTTTAAATAATTAGTTAAACGTAACTATAAAATATATTAACTGTAATTGGTTGCTCTACCGCATCTAAATTAAATATATTTCATGTATTTGTATTTGATCAATATGCCTGGGAATGTTGGTAAAAAAAAAAAGTGAACGTATTTCGACAAAAAAATATCCATCCATTTGATTCGAGAGAAAATCGTGTGACATCGGAGTGGCTGAGCTCGATTCGACCCGCCAAATAGCATAACTGCCGCAGCGGTCCCCGGCCCGTGCTAACAGGTCTCGAAAAACCAACATGTCGGACCCGCCCGCAACACTGACTGAGAAAAGCGGTGAAAGCAACAAAAAAAAAAATAATTCGCCAGCAAAATTCCCTTTGCCATTAGGCAGGCATCCGCGCTGGTACCAACCACATACTGTCAACCAGCTCCGTAATAATGAACTCAAAGTGTTGTAGCAGCGCCCGGGGGAGGGGAGGAGGAAGGGAGCCTGCCCTGGCTACGACGGACTGAGCGCGCGCGGACATTAATTTTTCATAACGCCTTTATTGGTTCCAAAAGTGCGCAAATCCATCACCACACTTAGCTTACGCGGCGCGACGCATTACCGACGCTCCGGTGCCTGGCGGACGATCCGGTCTGCGCTGCGCTCGGCTGTGGCTATGTGTCGAGCGTGTGTGTGTGTGGCGGTGACAGAGACACTTTTTTAATAGACGTCGGTCTCTACTTGTTGTGTGGCGCCATGCAGGGGAAGAGGGGTTGGTTAGTCGAATGGGAGGGGGGTGCCATGTTCCTTTGACATGTAGCGAAGAGATGTTGGGAGGTAAACAACGAAAACCACTGAAGACACCTGTACAAAATAAAAGTTTAGTCGTAAAGTTTTCCTTTCAGTAATTCGGAAATTGTTTTATTTAATTTTTTTAATTGATAATCAAGGATTGTCATCGCTGTAGCGAAAATCACTGCAGGAGAATCTGTGCCCCTCGTGGTTTTTTTTCTTATTTTTTTCTTGCTGCCTTCCATTCCTAAGCGCATGACAAGAGAGTTCAGGGGGAATTAGTCACTCCTTAGCCTCAGCCTCGGCTATGAAGGGTGACACCAGAACCCTAGGATCGAATAAACGAGAGCCTGCGCCGGGAGTCGAACCCGGGATCGCCGCACCAGACTGTTATTACCCCTATCAGTTATTACTGTAAAAAAAAAACACTTGAATCTTTCTTTTAGCAAGGCTTGTTTACTAAAAATCGCAACTTCAATTCCATGGTAACGTCATACGAAGGATGTATGGTATCACCAACAGTACAGTATCGGCAATTAAGAGAGCGGTAATTTAATTTTAAAAAATGCTGGTGCATTGTTCGGTACCATTGATGAGCTGTGCTGTACTATTGGCAATCGAATGACCTTTTTTACAGCTTACTTAAGTCTTTCTGAACGAAGCTTTTTAAGATGTCACATACACGGTATCTGGGATCACGAAACTGTATTGACAATACCGCAGACTACTTGCCAAGCAACGTACTTTTTCTGTCCCAGGAGAGGCTTCCTCAAAAAATGTGAACCGTAGATCTCCATTGCGTAATGCTGGTCCATACCAGCAACTAAAGCACTGTACTCTACACGTAATCGTTCGTTACAGTACTGTACTAACAGTCGAGCGATCTTAGTTTACAACCATGACACTAGGTTAGGTGATTGGCGAAACTGTCACTTCCACAAAAGCAACGTACACACAATGCCAATGTGAAATGTACATTTCGCGCCCTGCAAAAACAGCCATCTTGTCCATACATTAGCATTGTCTTTCTGAACGTCATTTTGTCTAATACTTATATCTTACACCTCAAAGAGCAGGCCCCTGGTTGCCGTGAGTTATTTTTTGAACTGCAGACTTACCTTGCCGACGACAAATCTTCCTGGTCCGACCGTTGTTGTCCGCTGATCCGCTGACACTGACACTGACAGGGAGACGCATGACCGTTGACCACACACAAGTTTCCTCGACGCTGACGCAGACCAGTGACAACATTTCCATACCACGACGAACACTGTTCTTCATCTCATCCATTTTTGCTTCGAGTTCACGCACAAATTTGATCAGATACCGATAATAATTAAAAAATCTGACGCCACAAAACAACACCGAACTATTAGCGCCGCCATTTAAAAAAGACTTCATTAAAGTCCCGAGCACTCTCAACACCCCGGAATCGTTTCTGCCATATCCAATCTATACCTCGGCTTGGGCAACATCAAACAGTTAAGAATGAATTATACGTATAGCAAGAAATCTAAAATAAAACATAGAGCTGTTCTTATTTAATGGATAACATTGGTTAACTACTTATTTTAACGTTAGGTATAATGCAACGTCGAAGCCTCGGACCTAATTTTCTTTATGTTGCTTCGACGCCTCACTAGAGGGCTCTGTGCTTTCAACAGCTGTTTGCTACCCAGTTGGACTGTGCTGAAATATGCG
Organism: Melogona broelemanni; assembly: GCA_033995665.1. NCBI lineage: Eukaryota > Metazoa > Arthropoda > Diplopoda > Chordeumatida > Chordeumatidae > Melogona > Melogona broelemanni. The sequence goes on along the minus strand of JAUJYS010004554.1, from coordinate 1,849 downwards.
GGAAATACGAATCTCTCTACATCAAATCTCAGGAAAACTCCATAATTTCAACTACTATTTATATTAATTAACTAGCTTTAAGTCCGGCTTCGCCCGGTTGTGTATTGCGCCATGCGTACCTTCTGTCTTTTGTTGAATTAATTTTGACACGCGTTAATATGTTTGCAGACAAAGTTTTTTTTTTTAAATAACTTAGTTTAATTTGTGGATGCTGTTAAAAACGGGCAGACATTTTTTTATTTTAATTTAAACTGTTTGCACGTGGCCTAAACTGAACTTATCCAAAACACGTGCAGTGCAACACAAATTACATGTCAACATATTTATTTGGCAATTAATTGAGTTTAGTTTCTATGCCTACATCTCTTTATTGCACTGCACGTGTTTTGTATCAATTCAGTTTAGGTCCCGTGCTGGCTTCACACAAACAGAAGGACACCATTTTCAGTCTTATAGTATAGATACAAAATTAATTTTCCCTGAGTGAAAATAGCATATTCTCACATATTCTTGATTATGGTTATTAATTTTATGTCTATGAAAATCTGGTTAAATGTTATATTCTGAAATAAAATATATTATTTACGACAAGCATGCACTTAAAATGAAATTATATTAAACATAATTGATCATAGGCATGCCCCTTACCATTAATTATGTCAGCTCGTGGCGCACCGAAGATAGAGACGATTACTTAACTAGACTGCAAATAGGTAAATACACAGTGTACGATAAAAAATAAAATTATTAACCAACCGCGGCACATATGACACATTATGAAACAGACAAACCAAATATTTCGTTTGTCTATTTTTTTGATCCACGACGAATGTAAGTAAAATATTTTGGCATATTTTCTTCTTCCCATTTAATGTCTTCATTTTCCAACAACGACCGCTGAGCACCCCGGGTTGTGAAATCGATGGACGGTTTCAGTAATGGACGATTAACAGAACAAAATTTCGGTCTAGCATGAATAACACTTTTGCGAACTACTTTATCCAAAGAACTTGAAATCGTTCCAGTCATTCTTGTCCTATCAGCATTCGTTAAAAAATAGTTCGTGGTAAAATATGGTTGCCGTAAAATATATCTATAGAAAGTAAATGCGAGAAGTATTTTATGAAACGTTAAAAGAGCAGCATAAAAATACTAGTGAGAGACACAAAATTTTGTAGCTTGCGTTGACGTTGAGTGTTGACGTTGAGTGTTGTTTGTATAAACACTAGTAAACCTAGTATTTCGTGCCAGGGGTCAGATAGGGAGTCGGCAAATGAAATACACAGCAGAATTTTCAATTGGCTTCGATTTTATCATTTGTATCGCCTTATTCCTCTGTGTACCGTGCAGAAAACATGGCCAACGAGACAAGCTATTCTAATTGACCCTATCCAGTGAAATTCGTATGGACAAACGGACAAAAATTAACGATTGAACTTTATACAAGTGAGGTAAACTAGAATTTGTGCAGTTCACAAGAAGCGCATTGAAAACCAGGGCCTCATAAAATATCGTCGTTAAATTTTAGTTGTTGGGGGGCGGAGGAATATGCTTTGGATAAATTAGTTTTTAGGAGAGTATTAGACTGGGGCTGGCGATCGTGGAAGTGACTACTGGTGTATATAAACCATCCCAGTCATAGCTTAATCCACCAAGCTTCGAGCAACAAGCTAGAAAGCAATCCGTCAACTCCACTTGCAAAAGTTAAACGCACCTTCACCGAAATGACGAAAATTATTTTTGCAGCCATCTTGCTTTTGGCTTCCTATGCGGTCCTCGCCCAGTCGCAGGAAGAGGAAATAGAGGAAGAAGACGATAGGTTTAACGGCGATATTCTCGCGCTGTTCTT